>CBVK0100971143.1:0-15185 GCA_900067695.1 Picea abies | reverse complement strand
TGCTTTAGCATGGTAATTCCTATATTAGGATTAATTACAAATTTGGGGGAAACAGGGTGTTACAGATAATATCATTCTTGAGTAGTTTATCTATGATCCGATTGAGAAAAAACATTTTCAATAGGATAAGATTGCAGTGGTAGCATATTTTTCATCTTGTAGAGAAGATAGGAGGAGATACACCCACAAGGGAAGTTATTCTTCTTCCCATGATTGGTTACAAATGTATGATTCCATGTGGAGAAATGATAGATATGATTGGTAAACATGTTACCAACATTTCCTTAGAGTGATATCCCTTGTCCAAATAAGAATATATCATTCATATAGTGGAGCAGTAGACAAAAGAAGCAACCTTAGGGGAAATTCCGTCAAGGGGAGCATCCCCCAAAAGATATACCCTTTTCCATTGATGTCAAAGGGGGAGAGATAGTCACATTGATGTTTTGATATGAACATTGATGAGGAGCATTGCCATGTCTTCATTTTTCCATCAATGATTGGTGTTGACATCAATGTAGGTGTTTCCATCAATGCCAAAGGGGGATATTGTTGTATTATGTTGTCATCAATGTCAAAGTATGTTTTCATTGATGTCAAAGAATTTATGTCAAAGGGTTGATGTCAAGTATTGTCTTAGTAATTTGTTTATATCATTAATGTCTTGATTTTTGGATTGTGTGGTCATGGATGTAATTGAGGTCAAAGGGTTGATTTCATGAGGTATCATAGTGATGTGTTGTCATGAATGTAAAGGTTGATCAGTTTTGTATCATTGTATCATTGATGTCATGTCATGATTGATGGGAAGAACCAAATGGATGAAATTCAAAGTGGTCCCCTTATGGTGAAATCCCTCATGGGAAGACACTTTTTGAAGTCCAAATGGTTAAATGGTTGAGTCATCCTAGATGTGTGGTTAAGGAACCCAAGGTTGGTTGAGGAATAATGTAATGAATATCAATGAATTTTTAAGTGCGACTATTCTAGATTGATATTTATCGTCATGCCATTTCCAATGATATGTGGAACGCTACATAACTCCTCATGGTTAGGTAGTTATTTCTTTTTGAAGTTGGAGAACCATCACGAGTATCTAGAATCCCCTAGAAGGTCAAGGAAGTGAAATTATTCTAGAAGTTCCTAGAGGAAATTTGACTAGTCAAAGTGGTTAGTCATGGGTTAAGTGGTTGCAATAAGAAAATAATTAAAATAAATGAGTTGCAACTAGAAGTGGAGAACTTACTATTTATGGATAAATTGGTGGTAAGTGGAAAAAGTGGTTAGAAGTGGGTTAGCCAAAAAATAAGAAAGTTGGTTAGATGATAGCCCTTAGAAGAAGATACTTGGAGAATTATAAATCAAAGAGAAAGGGTATCTTGTGTGTATGAATCTCTTGATTATATTGAAGATCTATTTTTGGTGAAAGGTTCATTGAAGGTATTTATGGATGCATAAGAAGTTCCAAAAGTTTGAGGTAGCAAGGAAGTTTGACGGCGAAAGTTTCAAAGGTTTAGAAAACCCTATTTTTTTGAAGTTGTATGCAGGTTGCAGTGGGACATGGCGCGTACATCCACATGCTAAAGAAAAAAAGTTAGTGTACACATGGAAAGGACATGAAAAGCTTGAGTAAGTTATGGTGCCAAGTTCCTCAAGTCATAAGCAAGTTTCCTAGGATATCATTCTACAAATTCAGATCTGTTACAAAATTTTTGGTATGGTTATATGTTGTCTTGATGCCTATATTTACTAATGGTGTGGTGAATGCTTGAAGAATTATTTGTCTAGTTGTTGTGCTATTTGGATATGATATATGTTGGTTGGTTGATTGAGTGAGAAACACTCTCATGTTTGGTATAGTCATGATTTGTTTGAGGGATGTCTATGTTATATGATGATGCCTACATGAGGGACATGCATATGACTCTTGGTATGGTTTTTGTGTGATATGGTTATGGTATATTTTGGTTATTTGTTTGAGTGAGAAACACTATCATGTATGGTACAATTATGATATGTCGCCTATAGATCACACCCTTGAGATACTTGTACTTGGTTGAGGATGTATATGATGATGTATGGATGGTTCAAGTTGGTTGCAATGACTAGTTAGATGCAGTGACAAGTTACTGATGGATGTGATAGAGGTAGGAAAGTTTTAGAAGTGCAGAAGAATGGATTCCCTAGTTTTCTAAAGGTGTACGCAGTTGATAGTGGAGGAGGTTGCATACAGATATGTGCTACAATATAGATAGGTCACATACTTGTTGACATATTGTATTGTGTCTACAAGATAGGTCTTATACTTGAGGGTTGGATTCCTCTTCTCAGCTGTTTTTTATATCTATAAGATGGTTCTTGCATTGAGAGTTGGTTCTCTCTTTGAGGTGGTTCTCTTTTCATTTGGTGCTAATAAAACCCCGAGATTCTAGTCTCCTGTAACACATATACAAAATATTATATATGTGTGTGTGTGTGTGGTGTCCTTTGTTTTCTTTATTATGATGGTTTATTGTTGATGTATGTTATTGATATATGTTTATATGAAAACAACTAGTTGTGAATGGAAGTAATAAATAATGAGTATTGAAGTGATTTCTAACTAAATTTTTGAAAGAAGTGAAAAAGAAACTCACATTGATTCACCCCGCCCTTATTAGTGTGGTCATTGTGTCCAACATACATCATATTTAGAGACAAAGGTGTAGATGTCCTATTTCATACCATCCAAGAAAAAATAATGCTTGACACTTTCATAGGTTTTGGTAAACCTTGAATTCCCAGCTGTGGGTTAAGCATGAAACTCAAAAAGCACCGTGGATTTAAGTTGTGATTGTTTGATTAAATACATATGACCTTTGTATTAAAGTTCTTCATTGTTCCAAGAGTACCCTAGAGAAGTTGAAGAATGGTGTTGTAATTTTTGTATAAGGTGAGAAAGTTGGGGTCTTGCAACCATTCCTGGTGAACAACTTGGAGCCAAGATGGTAAAATTAAGGAGAGGTAAAAGAGGGACCATTATTCTTCATACTTCCTGGAAAAAGCATCAAAAGACACATTTTATTTTCCCTTATTGTAAATGATATCATAATCATATCCAAACAAATTGGTCACCCATTTTTGCTGCTCCAGGTATGAAATTCATTGTTCTAGAAAATACTTGAGGCTCTGATCATTAATTTTAATTTGGAAGCATTTCCCCAATATATAAAGATGTCAGAGATCCATGACATGCATAATAGCCAACATTTTATTTTCATAAATTGATTGGCCCAAATGTCTCTCTGAAAGTTGTTTTCTAGTGAAGGCCAAAGGCCTGCCATCTTGCATGAGGACTGCCCCAATTCCTTTCCCTAAATCATCACATTCCAGGACAAAAGTCTTTGAGAAGTAAAGAAGGGACAAGACATAAGTCATGCATATAGTCCCTTTCAAGATGTGGAAGGATTGATCAAATACTCGAGTATAAGTGAAAGAATTATTTTTAAGGAGAGTAATGAGAGGTGCTGCAATGTTTCCATAATTCTAAACAAACTTGTGAGAATATCGTCTTAAACCTAGAAAACCACGGAAGCTATTAAGAGTTTTAGGTCATGGCCAATCTTGCATATCTTCAACTTTCTTAGGAATGACCCATACACCATCCTTTCCAACAATATGACCCAAGTACTCCACTTCCAAGGATCCAAAGGAACATTTAGATTGTTTGAGGAAAAGTTGATGTTGAGAGAGTAGATGTAGAATTTGATCCACATGGGTGATATGGGTGGTTAAAATTTTACTAAAAATGATAATATCATCAAAGAAAACTAAGACACAATGATGGAGAAAAGGACGAAAGACATGATACATGATACTTTGGAAAGAGGACTGAGAATTACATAGGCTAAACGACATTACCAAGAACTCATAATGACCTTCATGAGTTCGAAATGCAGTCTTAGGAATGTCTTCCTCTTTCATAAATATATAGTGGTATCCAAAAAGAAGATCAAATTTAGTAAAGTACTGAGCATTTCTCAATTCATCCAAGAGATCATCAATGATAGGAATGGAAAATTTTCCTTTGATGGTGAGTTTTTTGAGGGTAAGAAAGTCTGAACACATGCACCAAGTGCCTTCTTTCTTGATTACCATGAACACATCAGAAGAATATGGGTTGGTACTAGGACATATAGCATGTGCTTAAAGCAATTATTGAACAATTTTACAAATTTTATTCATCTGATTAAAGGGATGATTATAAGGCCGATAGACATTGGGAAGAATAATTCTCTATATGAGAGGAATGGAATGATCATGAACACAATTGGAAGGAGGAATTCCATATGGAGTAAAAAAACATACTAGTGTTTGTAGAGGATAGAATGGATGTCAATATGCACAGAGGGTGTCTCAATTTCTTGAATAGAATGGAGTTGGGAAATAATCCGTGAACAAAATTTTTTGAGGATATTTTCCATTCGATGGGAAATGATGATCTTAATGGAGCCGACTGCGATGCCTTGAAACTTATATTGTTGGCCCTTATGTTGGAAGTGTATGGATAATTAATTAAAATCCATGAGGATTGGGAAAAGAGTGTGTAACCATTCTGCACCAAGAACAATGTCATAACCACCCACATCGATAGAAAACATATCATATTTCAGGTTGTACTGACTAATCTGGAGATGCATATTTTCAAAACGTCCCCAAGATTTCATGGAATCTTTATTGTCAATCATGATTTGAAATTTGTTGACTTCATAGATATAGAAGTTGGTTTCTTGGGAAATGTGACGATGAATAAAATTATGATTGATGCCACTGTCAATTAGGATGATGACCTTATGATGCTTAATGTATCCAATTAGCTTGAGGTTTTGGGGAACAGAGAATCCAATGAGGGAATTTAGTGAGATGACTGGTTTGACTTCTGGGTAGTCAAAGGGTGGAGTAACATCAAAAGGCTCGGGAAACTGTGCCATAGGGGGAGCCTCTACCTATTCTTAAGAAACATCCTCAGAGATGGCCATAAAAATATTTTTTTTCTTACACCTGTTCACCAAAAAATATTTGTCATCATAATTATAGAAAAGGGCCTTGATTTCACATTCAACCATTTCTGACCATGTCCATTTCTGGATCTTGAGTGGAGTGGGAGGTGGGGTGGGAGTGGAGGGTTTAGGGAGGGAGGGGGGTTTTCTAGTTTGAAAAGAGACAAACTATTGTGCTTCCTTATATATTTTAGTATCTCCCACCAAAGTTTGAGGGTGAGCCATTAGTACATGGGAATGGATCTCATCCTTGAATCCATTGATAAATTATTCCCAAAAAAAACATCTGACATGCCCTCAGTGTGGAAATCCAAGCACTCAAAATAAGCTATAAAGTCTTCCAATGTGCCAAATTGTTTCAAATTGGTCAAACGACCTAAATGGTGGGTGTAGATGTCAAAGAGTTCCTAAAGCTCTGCAACAAATTGTGTCCAAGACACATACCCTTAGAGAACATTTTTTCTCCATTTCCACCATTACCGTTGATTAGGATCTATATGGAGAACAACGTATCTACATTTGACCAACTCATTAGTAATGCCTTGCAAAGAGAAATAACATTCCATTTGAGTGAACCATCCTGTGGGATTTGAGACATCAAATTCTTTTTCCTCCACTATGGGAAGATGTAGGTCTCACTGAAAGTGGTTGGAAGGAAAGGATGTGGAATGGGAGTATTCAATGCCTTTGGGGTTATAAGGTGGTGCAAAAGAGAAAGAATCTTGGGCTTGCTTAAATAATGTGGTCAAGTTGTTCAATCCTTCTTATTATTGGTGACACATGGTTGTCAAGTGGGTTACTGATGTGGGAAGTGATTCTAATAGGGAAATATAGGAATTTATGCTAGCAATATTAGAAGTAAAGGAAAAGATATCAATCAGGTTTTGATCATTAAATTTTTCCAGGGAAGTGAGGTGTTGTTCCCAGTCTTGGTTGTGGGTGTGGTCCATTAAGAGGGGAAAGGGGTGGGTGGGTTTGTTACTCATCAAAATTTCACACTTATGAATCATATCATAAGTGTCACAAGTGTCATAAGTATTTCACTTTAACTATCACAAGTGTCGTAAGTGGCGTAACTTGTCTCATGCACTTTTGTTAAGTGTAAAAACTCAATCGACACCATGGAAACAATTTTCATAAATCCTAAATCATGTTAGAGGAAGAATCCCCATCATATGACAGTAGAAACATGATTTTTACCTGTGAATTTGAACATTTTTTAGAAATTTAGAAGGGTGGCACTTCCCTGCCCATGTATAGGGAGAACCGATGCTCCCCTTGTCATGTTAAGGGAGTGCCACTTTTGGAAAATGGTTCTCTCTCTCTCACTAAGGGGAGTGCTTGTCTTGTTAGAAGGAAAAGGGGCATAATCCACCTTATTCTATGGGCCAACTCTCTTGGGATGAGGTTGGTTGTGTTCGACCCCTGTGCTATGGATTCATATTAGGATCAGATCCCAACCCTAAGGAGCCATATCCTCAACCATATCCTTCATTTTATAATGGTGGTTGTGCCTCTCAAGCCTATATATTGAAGGCATTTCCAAGGTGAAAGGGGCAAGTAATCAGTCAGAGTATCATCATTTTGATATTGATACATTTGTGCAAGGGTTGGATGATGAGAGCTTGGAGATTCTATTATAGCATCAATCTTGGTTTGTAAGTATATTCTTTATTGGTTCTCATTCAATATATAATTGGCCTATTTCCTTCAAGCTTGTGTATTTTCTCATTTTCTTGTCTACTATCATTCTAATATTCGTAGATAGATTTTTCTTCCCTAATCAGGTAGAGTAGGAGATAGTTTTTTTCCTTTTTTCTCCATTGAAGATCTCAATTTGCACCAGGGAGTTTGAATATCAAGCTCAGGGATTGGAAGAAACGAGGACAAACGTCAAAAAAGGTACATCATATCATTTCTCTACTTCTCAATTTGATTGTTATGGATGAGTTTAAAGGGATGTTAGTGTCCACCTGTACTCTTTTTTGTCTTGGTATAGGGGTCTAGCAATCCAAGGGAAGTTTCACTTGTTCATAGAGGGAACATTCTGTAATAGAAAAATGACAACTCCACCCAGGACTGACTTTTACTAGTATTTCCTTGGATCATCTAAATCATTTCCCTGTCATTATATATTGTTTGGTTCTTGATTTTGATCTATTTTCCTCTTCCCTCTTCTTCACTGAAGAAATCACAAAGTCATTGATTGGTTTTTTCCGAGTTTTTAGTCTTTTTAATCCATTTTTTAACTTTTCTAAAAATGGCCCTCCCCTATAGTTGACACAGGGGTGCCAATATCTTGACTGCCACTCCCCTACAATCCTATAGAGAGTGTCATAGAAATTTGTCTACTTAATGATAGGAGCACCGCTTTTTCCTTTTGATAAAATTAGAGGATTTTGGCCTATTTCTACTCAGTCTTCTGGAGTGGCTCTTTAACCTAAAAGTACTCCAATTACTCTTTCCTTTGATTGATTGAAGGAATTTCTTATTCATCACACATTTTTTTCTTTGTTGGTCTTGCAAAATTCTTCCAGATTGCAAAGTTGATTTATCTTTTCTTTCTTTGGTTTGGTATTCATCTCGAAAGACTTTCGATTATTTGATTGAATAGAAGACTTTGCAAGGGTTTGTTGGTCATTGAGTTCTTATTCAATCTTTCTTTGTTGAATGAATTGAAACTCTCTTTCTTATAACAAACTCGCTTGAATATTGTTTCTTAATGTTCATTTTCTAAATATTTTTATGAGTGATTGTCTTCCTTCTCCTTTGCATCTTTCAATCCTTGATTGGACGAGTTATCTCACATTTTTTTTCTTTTGGTTCTCATCATTTTGAGTGCACTTTGTTTGATTTATTTTTTTCCTCGTACTTCTTTGCATCAAACATATATCACTTTCATTTCACTTGAAATATAAGAAGTGAAAAATTTTGCATATCTCCTTGCATACAGAATCGGACGAAGAAAATTTTTGCATTCATAGGAAATTTGTTTTGGTATATGTTTGAAAAAATATTCTAGTTTTGCATGTGCATTCCATTTTTAGGAAACATTTTCTTGGTAGTTTGGCATCATATTGATCCCAAAAATTGAAAGTTGCATAGTTTTGAGTGCTTTCCTTTGTTAATAAGAATAGAAATCTTCTCCTTCCCATACATAGAATTCGTCAAAAAGAACAATCTGCATCTCATTATTTTGCATTATATTGGAGTCAAGTCTCTCTCACATCATCAGTTTCATATCTGTGAACCTATTGACTAAAATCCATTAAAATAAACCACGCGGTAATAAAATCACCTATAATTTTTTTTCGTTTTATCACACCAAATGTAGCACAAGATTAGGGTCTTTGGACTAGGAAAAGTGAGTAAATTGTCCAAGACTACAAAACAAAATGTAGAGAACTAAAGAGTGAAAAAATATAACTTTTGTATAAGCATAGCCAAGAACCCCCTCTCACATAGGGGCGAAACACAAGGTCATGTGTGGGAGAGAAGCAACTTTTACCCCTCCAAAGATTGACCAATTGTAGCAGAAAGAGCGTATATTGAGGGTTCTTCTTGAGAAACCACTGGTTTCATTTAGTAGCAGTGCTTCGTGAATCCTAAATTCATCTAGGGTCCTCTAGAGTCTTACAAGTCCACTTGTCTTCAGTTCTCTTGAAGATATTAGGGATTTGATATCCTTCCCATACGTTCAGTCCCAACTATCGATTGTACCTGGTCGAAGGCTAATTGCAAGTTGTTATCCTTTGTGGCCTTTCCTAGGTACCTACAGAGGGGATTGTGGGGGGATTGCCATGGTACCTAAGGAGGAGGTCGTATAACACTCTCATTACCCTTGGAGGGTGATCCCACAAAAGCGATGGTTTCTTTCACCAAGAAGGTTTGTTACATGGAGGTTGGGGTAACTTCTTCTCACTTCTTCACTGGTAGCTTGATATCCTGTCTTCGAAAGATACTTGATCCTACTATTGCTTGGTTGATTTCTTTTAGTTTTATTAGAAGTTTGTTTCTCTGACTTTCATATTCAGCCTTAGGATTGAATATTTCACATTGTATAAGGTATGGAACTTGATGTTCTAGAATGCCAACACAATTTTTATTACGAAGGAATCATTAGAGATAAAACTTCTGAAACCAGGAACATAGATCCTGGAAGTGTCCAACACATTGAATAACCAACCACAACCTTCATAGAAATAATTTGATCCACCATCCATGAGATATGTTGATTCTTATTCTTCTTATCGATTACCATCTAGTTACACCACTACAAAATATTTTGGCGGGAACCCATCATCTTTTGGTTTTCATGAAGGACTTAGAAACTTATCTTTATCCACAACTCCTGTAGTTGTTATTGTTAGTGCTTCATTTTTACTGGAAACATGGGTGACCTAGGTAACCCTAACTCAACCACTTGCACATTCATCTCCATTTACACATGGGTCAGGTAACATCCCTGCTTCACTATTTCCACACATGCCCACACCAAGTGCTTTACTCGGTCATTCTATCGGTCAAATTCTAGGAAGTCAAGTCATTCACATAACCACAGTTACACAAGTTTCTCATACTAAATCTCATACATCACATATTAGTAAACCCTACATTGGAGGTCAATATTAAATGGGATACCAACCTTTAGCTAGGGGGAAACCTTCAGTTGCAGGACAACTTTTTATTGGGGGGGGGCCTAAATGGTTGCAACATAAAAAATCATGGTGGAAAGACACTCATGAAAATCCTTCTATCCCTATTACCACATAACTCTATCCTGGACAATCGTTTCCATGAGTTTCTAACCCTTTCTAGGGTCAACCTAATATGGTGGGAATTCCTTCTCAAGGAACTTTTCCCTTTCAAACCTTAAACCCCATGATTCCAACGCAAAAAAACCTTCAACCGCAACACATGGGGGGAGAATCAGGTCAATCTCAATATGTAGGAGGTCCATCAGCTCCATCATAGTAGATGGGTGGAGAATCAAGACAACCACCTTTGATGGCTAGAAAACCTGGGCAACCAACATATATGGGAGGACCATGTAGTTTTCCCATCTCACCACAACCTAGATATGGTATTGTTGGTGTTCCCATGTCATATAGTTACCACTAGTATCCATAGTATAATTGATAGCTTTCATTATTGGATATGTTATATCTGCCATATATGTCATCTTTGACAAAGGATCTCATTCATGATTCCCCATTTTGGCTTGTCATCCCTGCAAAATTACCGTTCAACATCCTGAAATTCGACGAAAAACCTGGAAAAGATTCTAACAATCATGTTATGACTTGATATTTATGGTGTTCTTAAAACTCTTTAAAAGATGATTACATTCGCTTGAGACTTTTTCAGAGAACATTTATAGGTGCAGCAGTGAAATGGTATATTGAGCTACTGTGTAACTTCTCTATCAACTTTAATTCTCTTTCCATGGCCTTTTTGACACATTTTCAGTTTCATATATGGTACGAGACTAGTACAAATCTTTTGACCTCACTCTGAAAATCCTCTTCCACCAACATATGCAATCATATTCATGAGTGGAGATGATGGAGATGGTTGATTAAAGCACCCATTCTGTACCAACTCCTTGCGGATTGGTTTACAAAGTCTCTCTTGCCTCCCATAAACCGCGATGTTTCTATGGGAAATGTTATTACTAAGGAGTAGGATATCATCCATGTGCAATATTTGGAATTGGTGTATTCCCAGTTTGGAACACTTTAGGATATTATCCCTAATTCTCCTCATCTTTCGAATGAACCAATAAAACCTACTCTAGAACCAAGTTTTTTTTTAGACACAAAAACTACTTCCGTAATCAAACCTACAAGGTGAATACAATATAATCCAATTCATCTCAACAACTAGGAGGTAAGAAGAAAAATAGGGATAAATCCAAGAAATATTATAATGAGAAATATAATCCAAAGACTATTGATACTCAATCAAATATGAAGGCTAAGTTTCCTTGAATGATTTTTTAGGAATACCACTACATGAAAGACTTCCTTCTTTGCCGAGATATCACTAAATTTCTGAAGGGTACCTCCCAATCGGTTCAGCAGCAACATATGGTTGCAAAAAAACCTACCCCTTTGAAAGGGGGCAACACAAGTCATTCCCACCATGGGGATGCTTCATAGAGCACCTCTGAGGTGTAAATGTTTAAGGTGGTTAATGTAACGAATCGAAAAAATACGTATGACACTCCTCTAGGTGATCCTACTGAAGGAAATTATGTTGATTAACCCTCCACATCCACTCCTCCTCCATCTTCCAATCCTCTTTACATTAAGAAGCCAATCTATAACGTAGTGTTGAACCTTCCCAAGAGTTTAAATCAAAAAGTGACATTTAATCCAAATGTATGTGTTACCCAAAACTACAACTTTGCTGAAGATTTGGTGCAGGTGCCTAGTGGTATGTCAACCTTCAAAATTCTACAACACTACCCATGTCAACATAGAACCCTATTGTCATCCATTGGAGCTATGGATCTATAGGAATCTAACTATATTACATTTAATCTTGATTCTTTTAAGGAGATACTCTCCCACCACTTAGCATTCCAAATTCAAATTTTTGTTGGTGGAAATAACATCCATCACACTATTTTGGATGAGGGAGCCTCCACCTATGTCATGTCCTTTCCTTGTTGGAGAGCCCTTGGTTTTCCTAAACTTAGCTAGTCCCCTACCACCAGCTTGAAAGCATTTGATGGATGTGGTTTCCAGCCTCACAGACTCTTGCAATATTTCATTGTCACATTGAAGGGTAAGACTATTTTGGTTGATATCGAAGTGGTTGATGCACCCATGGATTATAATCTGTTACTTGGTCGTAGTTGGTTCTACGCGATGACTGTGTCTCATATTTGGTGTTTTGTATCTTACGATTTCCCCATCAAGGAAAAATTATCACTATTGACCAACTTGACTATACAACTCTAGATATCCACAATGTTGTAGTGAATAATGTCCCTTTTCTAGGAAATAATAATTTTGAGACTGTAGGAGTAGGTCTCCTTAAGGATTCCTCTCTCATGGGGGATTTTCCTTTGCCTACTCCTCCCACCCTGTAGGTTGCCACGTTAAATATGATTCCGACCCAGGTGCACCAATCCTTATAATTATATTATTCTTTGGTAGTACTTGGTCTTGATGAGCATAGTTATTTTTGTATGTCTAGCTCAATAAAAAATGAAATAGATGCTTATGAGCATAGTTCATTATCTCTGTCAAGATTGTTACAAAATGAAACAAACCCCCCTCCATTCAAATCGAGTTCCACTTTGAATCGAGTACTTGAACCATATTTTCCTCTGCCTAGTAAAAATATTCCTATTAGTAACCAGGCGTCTAAATTGGGAATGAAGAAGAGTCTCTGAAGGAAAGAATGCTCAGGGGGAAAGTATTCAGTCTCTAGAAATCATGTTGGAGTGAAGCCACTAGGTTCTACCAAAGTTTCTAGGGGAAAAATACCTCAAGAGAGACATGTTGCTAGGAGTAATCCTCACTTGGGGTTGTTCCCCTCGTAACGTAGTAGTTTTTTCTAGAATGACCTTGGTCTTTATTCTTTTTCATGCTCGTAAATACATGAGAATAGGTTACCAATATCAGTCTTTGTTGTTTCTTGTTCTTGTTAAAAAATGAGAATAGGTCACTAAGTATACTTTTATCTCTTTTTTTAGACTTGTAAAATATATATGAAAAGGGAACTCTTTGGAGTCTCCTTTAATCCCTTTCCAGACTCCCTAAACATGAAAAGATTGTCAAGTGAGATTTTTTCCTTTCACACTCGTTAAAAGGTTTGAAAGGGCATCTTTCGAGTGGTAATTTATCTCTTTTTCGACCTCGGGTTTGAAAGGGCATCTTTCGAGTGGTAATTTATCTCTTTTTCGACCTCGCAATACTAATTATGAAAAATGACCACTCTAATCAAGCATGATTAGAAGAGTTATCCCATGTATTTTATTACATTTTTTTCGGGCTTAGGAGACTAAATTTATGAAAAAGTCATCCATGGAGTCATATTTAACTTCTTTTTACACTCTCTAAATGTGAAAAACCACCGATTTTACCTTCTTAGGGCTCATAAAACTATGCATCGAAGGACCTATGTGAGTCCAATCTCTAGGACCCATACAGGAAAAAACCATTAAAAATATGAAGAGGGACTCATCCAAAGGATGAGTTATACCGAGCATATTTTATCCTCCTCAAGCTCGTTAAAAAAGAAAGAGGTACTCATCAATCATGATGGGGGGAAATTGAAGGAAATGGGTAAATGTTTTTGGAATACTTTATGGCAGCTATTGTCTCCCTTGAACATGACACATATTGATCTAAAATGGATCTAGAGAAGATTAAGGACAACTCAGAACTCGCAGAAGCAACTCAGGAAGCTCAAAATGTCCTTAGCACATAGAGAAAGGGAAAAAATTCAAAGTCCTCAAAGCTCAGTGAAAGTGGAATCATCATGAAGAGAACGTCGCAATATTTCTAAGGGTGCAAACAAATCATCAAACATAGTTGTGGATCGAAATATATTCGCGAACAAAGTTTGGTCAACCTAGCCCAGTGAACAAGGGATGAGTCAGCATCTGCACTGTTGACATCAACATCAATATAGATGACATAAGCATTTGTACAACATATGTGTCACATGAAGGATGCAACATGTGTCATGATAAAATCAACATGACATCAACATGATGATGTGGAAACACAAGAGGCTTCCATGTGTTACTCATTTTTGGCATTTTTGGGTCATTTCGTGGACTAGTAAAAATGTGTTGCGTGGCAGTTCGTACAACCACGTGGAAAACTGTGTGGTGACGTGGAAGGTTGATGTGGTAGGGTGATGTGGAAGACTGTACACTAATGTGGTAGGTTATTTTACAGTTGGTTGATGTGACCCAATGGTTGGATGCACGTGGTAGTGGGAAAATGCCTAATGAGGGCCTGAGAACGAAATTCCAAAAATAAAAAAACAAATTGGTGGGTCTGCCAAATCTGGTGGCGCAACAGATATATCCAAACTAAATCGAAGTTGGATGAACCATCGAATATATATTTTCATATAATTTATAACCAACAACCCAAAAGGGGAGGCCCACGAGCTAAACCCCAAGACCTCTCCCTTTATCTATGTCTTAACAAATGCTTTGCCAACCACTAGGCCAACCGACCTCTTTTTTTACAATGCCCACCAATTTTATTTAAAAATTGAAAATCCACCTAGCGTAGGGGGAGGTGCATGAAAGTATGAATGGACATGTTTTACGAGGCAACTTTTGTAATTAATTGCAGGTTGTAGGGAACAAAAACTGAGACAAAGTTTCTCTTGGGCCTGGGAGTGATAGAGTCATATTGAGGCATGGAGATAGTCATTTTTGGGTAGTTCGATGCCACAAGTTCAATGGTCTTGTTTGTTTTTTGATCTGAGCAAAGCTTCTACAACTTGATTCCAGAATGAGGTATACTTGTGTATTTTTCCAAATTCTTTTGTTGAGTTAATAAATAAACCTACCCATTTGAGAGCATGACCCGGAGACGTAGTCTACCAGGGACGAAATCCGTTCTCAAGTTTTTGTGTTCATATTTGATGCTTATGTCTATTCATTATTGAGATTTTTATTTATTTAACAGTGCACTTTAGTTTATGCTCATTTAATACAATTATTTCTAAGTCATTTCGATGAAAAGATCCCGGATCATGTTGTTTTCATAGAAACCATATTTGAATTGAATTGTTGAGTGTGAATGCTTACTAGGGCCAAGAATAAACAATGTTAAGGAACTCTTAATAACTTCAATCTCGAATTTGGATGTGCATCCTGAAGAAATAAAATGGTAGAAGAGGACAAGCATGATGAATAGGAGAAAAACTTCCATATGGTCTTTTATCGCATGTCAGAAATGGTCAAACAAATGTATGGAGACTACGAGAATAGGATGAAGAAGAAAGAGAAGAAAAAGGAAGCACAAGTTGATGAAGATGATTTGGTAAATCAAGGGTTTGGAGGAGACCCTCCTGATCCTCCATCTTCACCATCAATTTCTAGTTATTCTTCCTCTAAGCATTCTCATCATTCTCATCATTCTAGCCATAAAGCCTCTTTTAAGA
>CBVK0100971139.1:0-12598 GCA_900067695.1 Picea abies | reverse complement strand
AAGAGTATACTAGCATCATTACATTGGGCAATCCATCTCACCTCTTGAGTGGATGAGTTTGGGATTCTTTCACCATTTCATTCAAAGTTGTAAGAAGAGCTTAGTTGTGGGGGTCAAGGATCCCTCCCTTGGAGGAAGAAGGGAACCAAATTCCTCTTTCTTCTTGGTGTTTTCTTTCACTAACATAATCCTTTCCATTGGTGACATGAGTCTTATTGGTTTTTTGTTCTTATGTCCTTATGTTCAATAGTTTAGTTGTTCTTTTATTTCTTAGTTTAATTCTTAGCTTGTTCTTTTATGTTTCTTTCTCTAACCCTTTTCCTTTACATCTGTCTTGCTTAGCTAACCCAACTAAGCTTGTAAGCACCTTTGTTTTGCTCATTTAGGTGACAAAAGAGGCGCAACAACAGGGTTCTCTAAGATTGCTCATCCCATCACTTCTCTGCAAAATAAGGGAATTAAATTCTAATGGACATCTGAGTGTGAAGAGAACTTTAATTTGTTGACGGAATTACTTACTAGTGCGCCTATTTTAAAGATTGTTGACCCGAATGAAAGTTTTGTGGTATTTACAAATGCATGCAAGGAAGGACTTAGTGGAGTCCTCACTCAAAATTGACATGTCATTAGTTATGAGTCGAGAAAGCTTAAGGAACATGAGAGGAACTATGCCACACATGACTTGGAACTTGGTTCCATTACTTACGCATTGAATATGTGGAGGAATTATCTCATGGGAAAGAGATTTGAATTAAGAACAGACCACAGTGATCTGAAATATCTTTTTGAACAACCAACTTTGAATGCCAGGAAAACAAGATGGCTGGAATTTTTAAGTGAATAGGACTTTGACATCAAACATATAAAAGGAAAATAAAATAAAGTTGTTGATGCACTTAGAATAAGAGTACATCTCCGATATGCTACAACTGTCAGTATGCATCAGTCAGTCTTGAAGAGCAGAATTTTAGATGTTGTTGTTACATATCAACATTACCTACAGGTAAAGGAAAGATTACAACAAGAGGATGTACAACAGAAAATGAAAGAGTATGAGATGAAGGAAAATGGATTACTTATGCGTAAAAATAGAATTTGTGTTCCTAGTTCCAGAGAACTCGGGAATTTGGTATTAAAATAAATGCATAATGTTCCATATGTTGGACATCCCGGTTACCAGAAAACAATCACAGCAGTGAGAATCCAATTCTTTTGGCCGAAAATGAAAAAGGATGTTGTTGATTACATCGCCAGATGTATGGAATGTCAGAGAGTGAAGGCTAATCATAGGCATACAACGAGATTGCTACAACCCTTACCAATTCCAGAGAAGAAATGGGAAGTGGTAACGATTGAATTTATAACAAAATTGACCAGAACATAAAGACAACATGATTCAATCATGGTAGTGGTTGATAAATTGACAAAGGCTTCTCTTTTTGTTTCGGTAAAAACAACTTATACAACAACTAATATTGCATAAATTTACATGAAAGAGATTGTTAGGTTGCATGGGATACCTAGGACAATTGTCTTAGACAGAGACACAAATTTTAATTCAAACTTATGGAGGGGATTATTTAAAGGATTTGGTACAAATTTGAACTTTAGCACAACATACCATTCACATTCAGATGGGCAGACAGAGAGAGTCAACCAAGTAATTGAAGACATGTTGAGAATGTATGTGATGGATAAACCATCTAAGTGGGAAGAGCACTTGCACTTGGTTGAGTTTGCCTATAACAATGGGTATCAAGCTTCATTGAAAATGAGCCTATTTGAAGCATTGTATGGAAGGAAATGCAATACTCCAGTGATTTGGGACAACCCAACAGACAGAGTGGTACTTGGGCCAAAATTGCTCAAGGATACGGAAGACCAGATGGTTACGATTAAGCAGAATTTAACGACAACTCGAGATAGACAGAAAATTTATGCAGATAAGAGCAGGACAACTAGAGAATTTATAGTAGGGGAGCATTTGATTTTAAAAGTGAAGCCTAAGAAGAGCTCTTTAAAGTTGGGTAGTTGTACAAATCTAGTAGCCAGATTATGTGGTCCATTTGAGATATTGGACATAATAGGGCTAGTTGCATACACGCGTGCATTGCCTTCTTCCTTGAATGTGCATAATGTATTTCATGTCTCTTTGCTAAAAAAATATATACATGATCCTAACCATGTTATTGATTGGCATTTGATTCAAGTAGAGACAGAGGGAGACTTTCAGGTCCAACCAATGCGAATATTGGACAAAAAAAGTCAAAATGCTCCAGAATCAAGTTATAGAGCTGGTAAAAGTTTAGTGGACCTGTTACGATCTTGAAGATGCTACCTAGGAGCATGAAAATGCCATGCGGGCAGAGTACCCACAATTTTTTTAATAAATTTTGAGATTTTGATCTTTGTTTTCTATATGCATTGAGGACAGTGCCAAAATAAGGGGGAGGGGTTGTAACACCCTAGGTTTTGGGCCCTGTATTAAATATTGTATGTTGTTAAGTTATGAAAGGCCAAAGTGCCTAAACAGTTATTAAGAGGCCAATGTGCCTAGGAAATGTAATGTTCTGATCATTATTAATATAAAACACATCACTGGCTACTAGACGTACACAGAAAAGAGTTATAGGGGGCTATGATTCCACAAGAGAGGGGGCTTGAGGGGCCAAGTACTTATTTTATATTTTATTTACCCATTATTGTATTAATGGAGAATAAAAGTTACATGAGCTTCTTAGGGGGGGAGGCCAAGTGGTTCCTTAATTCCAAGAATTACATAAACCTATCCTTGGTCTGTTTGGGGGTTCTCACTCCCATTCTTGTTCTTGTTTTTCTATTGGTTGCTTCATTCATTCACTCATTTTCACTCATTCACTCATTCATCCAATTTCTCATTGTTCACACCTTTTGTTGGGATTTCACTCCATTCATTCTACCACCCACTCATCTTTCCTCACGTGTGTCTTGGATTGGGAAAGGAAAACAAACCATTGAAGGGAAAACATGGTATTATTGGATGTAGAGTCTGCTGGTGTATTCCAACCATGATTCAAGACCTGCATGTCTGATATGCTTTGGTTTGGGCTCAGTTTTTCTCACAATTGCGATAGCATGGAGATTCTGTACAAGTTGCACTGGAGCCATGGAAGGAGATGGATAGCCTGAGGAACTGCATGGCAGAGAAGTGGGTCCATTCTCTTGGGTTGCGCAGGCTAGGTAGAAGAGAGTTGGGTACTTGGATTACTGTGTTGTTGCAGAGACTTGGAACAACAATGTCTATGGTTGGGGGGAACGTCCTTGGTTTGCAACTAGTTCGTATCTTAGTTTTAGAAAAGATAAGTGCTCTCTGTCATAGTTATTTACCCGTGTATGATTTATTTTGCTGTGTATTTCTTTATCTTCGAATTCATTATTTAGATTATGCATGCTTGTTGGTTATGACTGTGCATGTTTTAGTGTATGTTGTGGCATGAATCTTTATTTCCGCATATGGTTTCTTGTCTCTTATTTAACTTAGAAGTGATGTGAATTGAGATAAGTCCTTGTGAAGGCAATCCCTGGACTGCAACGTGTCTCACCTGTGGGTGGTTGGGTGTGTTGTAGTCAGATTAAGTGGCGTAGCCCGGCCTGTGGGTGGTTGGGTATGTTACAAAACTACCCAAGGCACCACCAAGCTTTGAACAACATTTAAGACATATTAGAGGTTGCATCTTGCATCCCAGGGTTTTGCAAAGGATTAGGTGGTTCTTCTTCAATATCCATTGGATTTGCTCCCCTATCAGAGATTCCTTGATTGTTTTCAGCAATGCCATCATTTGGAACTGGCCTTCCAAGATTGACAAAGTCTGAGGTTGAACGTTTCACATGCCCAAGGTCACGCAGGCTTTGAAAAACTAGCTCAGTGTCATCCAGTCTCCGTGTTAGAAAAACAATATCGCGTAGCAATCAAATAAAAACAAATGTGGAGATAAAGCATAGAAGATACATAATACAATAGAGACACAAATATATGTGGTTCACCCAGTATGGGCTACGTACACTAGAGAAATTTTCAGGTCCTTCCTTTTTATTATCCAACAAATGAAGGGATATAACCTACACCATACCCGTTGTAACTTCCTCTTCTTTCTCTCAGAGTATCCTCTCTCATAATACAATATTCACAATGATGCATAGCCACAATACATTTCCCTCATAAAATATGGTTTGATTATAGGGAAAAAAAACGTAACATAACTTCTACCTTCAGATCTGCGACCTTATAATGAACGGTCCAGATTTACTATGAAATTACAATATTTACTATGAAATTACAATATACATTTACAAGGCATTTTTTTCTTCGTGGGCTTCGTCATTGAACCCACGCTTTCCCTTGGACCCCCTTAGCTAGGGGGATGAGCCCCCCAGACCCTACAGGGGGGGAAAGCTCCCCCTACAACCCCCCTGCGTGGAGGGGTGTACAATATTTCGAGGTGTATAGTCTTCATGGGTATAAACATGACCAAAACAAAAACCTATGAAACAGGAAGATAATCAGGCTCCGCAACCAACACTTTGAGCTAGTGAGGATAGACCAACCTCAAAATAACTGAACCGTTCTTCCATCCAGTTTGAGAGCCCGACTAACATTCCTTCCAACTCTCTAATTTTTCCCATAAGCCATTGAAGAAAGTTATGCTTTGCTGCTTCATGGCCTCTATTGTTCCAAAGGTCCCTCTTTGAGGGTTTCGTAGGAATGCCCCGAGCGTGAGCCCTGTAACTACTCCAAGTGGTGGTAAAAACTGAATGTGTAGAACATGATTTGCAAAGTTCAAGAAATACAACATCAAAATGACTATACACAAAGGGAAGAGCGAATAAAGACCTGAAATTTTGTTGTATGAATCGAATAGGCCCTCCCAACGAAACTCTTGTCTGCACTTAGATTCCTTTCCTTGAAATGCTTGATGGAGTGTGTAGTCAGAGGTGAGGAAGAGGATGAAATCCCACTTTCAAAGAACCTATGTGAGCTATTCTTGTTGAAATTGAGGGATTCAACTCTGAATCTGCAAGGAAATTTGTCATATTGAAATTGCATATGAACATTGGGTCGCAAAAACTTACATGAGACATCACACAATCCCCATGACTCCATGCATTACTATGATTTCCCTTCACGCATATGACCACTCCCCAAGGTACAAGAGCACTGCAGTTGTTGACAAGACTTATCATGCCTACGTGTTAAGGGATGGGGAGGCTCCCCATCTCATCATTTTAAAAATAAAACCCTTGTAGTTTCCTAGACGTATCCTTGGCCATGAGATTAACTTGGGATTTTAGACTCCTCTTTACATGGTGGAGTTTAAATTCGTCAAAATACTGTGTTATGGATTTAATTCTTTGTATTACTCCCCCTAAAAAATTATTTTCCAAGGAGTAATTATTGATGACTGCCCTGATATTATCATTGAGTTGCCCAAGACTCTGAGTTTGTGGATTCGACGATCTCTTGCAAGTTTTAGGTCAAGGTAAATGGCATATGCTTTTTCTATGTTGTTTGTCATTGTCCCCAATCCCCAAGAAAATTGAAGCAATGCATTTCCTCCAGGATCAAGGACGATCCCACCCACACCTCCCGCCCCTAGGTTGCCACATGAAGCTCCATCGAAGAAAAGAACGTGGAAGGACGATCCCACCCACACCTCCCGCCCCTAGGTTGCCACATGAAGCTCCATCGAAGAAAAGAAAGTGGGTACCTTGATTCTTTAGCCAAATCTTGAATTCCTCTTCTATTTTTTTGATTACCCAATGAGGAGGGGAGCATTTTCTGCTTGTCAGGGGCACCATGATCTGAACTTTCAAGAAAATACTGAACCACTATTTGTCATAAATTTCGGTGTTCCGATCTTTTTGCAGATTCCTGTATTGCATGTATTATGTGTAAAGTAATATGGCTCTTATTGATGTTTTCTTTGGGTTTGTTTTTTCTACTTGGATTTTTTTTTCTAGTTAGCCAAATTTCCCAACAAGCATATTTAGGAATAGCTAGCCACAAACGTTTCAAACATAGTTTGTGTCGGAAGCTCCCCTGATAGTTTTGATCCCATTTTTGAAAGAAATATTTTATAGTGGTCGACTAGCTCGTGAGAGCGAACATATCTCCAAGTATCAAATTCCACATTGACTTTGTGAATTGGAGCTGAACAAACATGGGTTGAATTTTTTCTTCATCTTGCATACAAAGGGCGCAACGGGAAGGACTAAGAATATTTTTCTTTCTTATATTTTCTGAAATTATTATGCATCCAAGAACGAGAAGCCAAATGAAGGAGTTTTTATTTTTGGCATGCCATCATTCTACCAAACTCATTTCCATATTGATGCTTTGGGATATGTGGCAATATTGTTCTACATTGTGTTGTATCCTTTGCTTACTGTGTAATGAGAGTTTCCCCTTCCTCTAGCTTCTAAATCACTTCTATTTTTTGGAGCACAACCATTGATTACGTTGTAGAAGATAAGAGTGAGGTTCCTTATGTGGGGAGGAGGGACTAAGTTTCCCCATCCCTTCCAAAGTCCCGAAGTTGCTTCCCATGTGGAGATGTTGTGCATAGTGGATATTCTTTGTTCTTGCATCCATTGTTCCAGAGGTTCCAATTCTTGTTGGGTGGAGAGAGTGTTGTGCTGCAGGATCTTGTCTTCCCATATTTTGATCTTTTTTCCATTCCTCGGTATCCAATTTAGCTACAATTTGATTATTGGGATGGTTGCTAAAAGAAGGTTGAAAATAGGTGAACCATGGGTGCTCTACTATCTCCAAATACAATCTTCACAAAAGTGAGGGGGCCATAAACATATAAATCTCGGAAAGGAGACATACCAATGGACATGTGGTAAGTGGTGTTGTAGCAATACTCACCCAAGTGTAGCCACTTAACCCATGCTTTATGTTGTCCTGAAAGATAATTCCTGAGATACCCCTCCAACTACTTGTTGACTATCTCTGTTTGTCCATCTGTTTGGGGGTGATAGCTAGTGTTGGGAGTTAACAATGTGCCCACTATCTTGAACAATTTTTGCCAAAAGGTGTTCATAAATCTACTTTCTCTGTCACTCACAATGGTTTTGGGTAACCCATGCAACCAAAAGACATCCCTAAAGAATAATTCGACCACATGTGATGCAATGTAATCAGTGGAAATGGAAAAAAAAATGAGAAACATTGGTTAATCAATCCACCACTACAAAGATGCAATGTTGGCCTTGTACTTTGGGCAACCCTGTAATGAAATCTATGAAAATGATTTCCCACTTGTGCTCTGGAATAGGAAGTGGTTGTAATATACCTATTGGGTGGGCGCCCTCATCCTTGTTTTTCTGGCAAGTGAGACATTCTCTGATGTGGCACAAGACATCCTCCTTCATACCCTTCTAACCAAACCTTTCCATTACGTGTTTGTATGTGTTGATGAACCATTGATGCCCTACTAAAGGTGAGTCATGACATGCCTACAACACCTTCATCTTAAACAATGATTCAAGAACCAAGAAGATTCAACCCTTATAGTATATGATGTCATCTATGATCTCGACGTTGTCATGTTGCACCTGTCCATCCATCAACTCACATGCAAACCTGTTTTTGGTATACTCCACCAACAAGTGTGCCTTCCAATCAACCGAGATATCTGTCATGGAAGAAACTGAGGGTATTCTAGACAAAGCATCAACAACTACATTTTTCTTCGCTTTCACCCTTTTTTTTTGTCTCTCATTGAGGTATTTTTGTTCTAAGAAGTACTAGAGGCTGTTATGATCAGTCCTTACTACAAACTTTTCCCCTGCCAAATATTGTCTGAACTTAGCTAGAGCATAAATTATATCCAACATTTCCTTGTTGTATATGGTATACAAAAGATCAGTCCCTCTCAAATTTTATCTCTCATAGGCAATGGGATGCCTATTCTGCATAAGAACTGCTCCAATTCCCTCCCCTGATGCATCACACTCTAAAATGAATGGAGAAAAATCTGGTAAAGAGAGAAATGTACAAGTGCTCATTACCTTTTTCATCCTATCAAACGTTACCTGTTCCTCGTGGCTCCACTTGAATGCACCCTTTCTGAGCAAATCTGTTAATGCTGGGCAAAGTTGAAAAAACCCCTTGACAAACGTCCTGTAATAACTGCAAATTCCAAGGAATCCATTAAGTTCTGTAAGTGTTTTGGGTGTTAGCAAATCAAGTATGGATTTGATTTTTTCTTGGTCCACCTATACCCCTTTTTATCCAATGATATGTCCCAAATAAAGGACTTCAGTCATCCCAAACTCACATTTTGATTCTTTAGCATATAAGTATTGTTCCTCCATGATGTTTAAGATTTCATCTACATGCCGAAGGTGATCTTCCCATGTTTTACTATAGATCAACAAGTCATCAAATAAGACTAGTAGAAACTTCCTCAATTGTTTGTTGAAGAAATGATTCATGCATGATTGAAAAGTGGTTGACACATCAGTCAATCCAAAAGGAATAACAAGGAACTCATAATGACCATGGTGGCATCTAAACATTGTCTTGGGCACATCTTGTTCCCTCATTTTTAGATGATGATAACCAGAGTGCAAGTCAATCTCGGTTAAGTAGATTGCACCATGAAACTCATCCAATAGCTCATCTATCCGAGGAATGGGGTACTTGTTCTTTATGATTTTCTTGTTCAAGGACCTGTAATCAATGCACATGTGCATAGTACCATCTTTATTCTTCACCGATACCATGAAGGATGCAAATGGGTTAGATCTTGGCCTAATGTGGCCCATGTCCAACAACTCTTTGATGGATTTTTCTATCTCATCCTTGTATTTCTTAGGATGTCTATAAGCCGTGGTGATAACTGGTTTGACACCCTCCTCCAACTCTATGATGTGTTCAAATTCTCTATTTGGCGGTTTCCCCTGGTGGAATAGGCTCAAAAACTTTCATGTGAGTATCAATTATTCTTTGTATGTCATGGGAATATTGTGGATGCCCTTCATTGTCTACTTGAACTGACATTAAGCACTTTTCTATATAAACTATGTCTTCCCTCATGAAAATGTTCTCCATGCACTTGGCTATAACCACTCTTGGTGCATTTCCCGACATCCCTTTTAAAGCCACCCTTTTTCCATTTTCCCCATTGAATGACATTTCCATGGTCTTTGTTGGGCTCCATTTTTGTCATATTTCCCACCATACAAAGACACTCATCATTACACCTTCTCCTCGCATTTCATCAATAATATATCGCTAATTACACCATAAACCTCCATTATCTCTTGTTATTCATCCTATGTGGTTAATACATAATTTTCCATATTTTTAGTGATTAAAAGGATGATTATACAATAGTTTTGTTGATGATGGTTTAATCCTATGTTTCTATGTTCAAGCAACATGTTTTGTACAGTTCAGGTTCCAGTATATGCACTGTCCATGTTCTAGTACCTATATTCTTCCTGTTCCGGTACCCACACTGCAGGTCATATGATACCCCAAGTCATTCGGTACCGAAAGGTTCTACAGTCAACCAATACCCACACTCCATGTCATCCAGTACCCACTCTCCATGTCATCCAGTACCATCTCGTCCGGTACCAATACTGCGCTCATTCGGTACTCCATGTCATCCAGTACCAGCTCGTCCGGTACCAATATTGCACTCATCCGATACTCCAAGTCATTCAGTACCAGAAGGTTCTACAGTCAACCGATACTTGCATAGTCATCCGATACCCATACTCCATGTCATCTGGTACCCACACTCCATGTCATCTAGTACTAAGCTCATCCAGTACCAATACTGCGCTCATCTGATACTCCAAGTCATTCGATACCAGAAGGTTCTACAATCAACCGACACCTGCACAGTCATCGAGTACCCATACTCCATGTCATCTAGTGCACACACTCCATGTCGTCCAGTACTCATATCGTCTGGTACCAATTCTACACTCGTCTGGTACCAATGCCGTGCTCGTCCGAGACCAACATCAACAATAGTCCGGTACTAGAAATGATTTGAAATTTTGGAATGCTTCTAGAGGAAAATCGGGGACATGGGTTTTTTCCAGAGTGACGTTTACATGTGGACACTTGAGGCATAATTCACCCATATCACACGTGTGGAAATCCATCTCAGAGGGAATGATTCTGCAAAAATTAGCAAAAATCTCAAACTACCAAATTGCGCCTCGATTTCCTTGCAGATGGCATCAGATATAGAATTTCTACGATATGGTTTTTTTCTAGAATATGGAAAATTGAGTAAAGCGCGAGCAATTTTTCAAAATTCAAAACAGTTTAAGAGTTATGGGTGGGTCTTCAACTCAAATCTGTCCAAATTGATGAAAAACCCAGATTTTTGTGATTTCATTCCAAAAAATGAAAAATTTGAAATCTGAGCATTGGGATTCAGTCCCATCCACTTCTCAATGATTTTTCATGTGTAAATAAGCCACATAGGGCTATGAGAAAGCCAATTATCATTATGGTAATTCTTTTGTAATGGATGTTGAGGTGTCATCATGACAATGCCAAGATTGTAAGAGACTTGTAATTTTCCAAGTTTGATGGAATAAAGAATTGGTGTTTTGTGCATTCAAGGGGATTGGATTCTTTTTGGAAGCAAATTACTTGGTGGGTAGGGCCCCTCAACTTGGTAAGAATGCTACCCTTTGTATCTTAACTAGTTAGCATTTCATTTATGTATTTTTCTTTTACTGTTCAATTTGTTTAAAGGTTATAATTTCATTTACAGTTTGGATTGTGTGGTTTGAATCCTAATTTTAGTTTTGCAATTTTTATGTTAATTAGAACTCATATTGTAAACCTCCCAATTGAATACATTATCACATTGAGCTTTGAATTTATTTAGCATTCTCTCCTATCACATTTTCATGCTTATATTCCTGTGTATTCTTCCTATGCTTTGTTTTTATGCTGAAAAGACTATGGCTAGTCCCTCGTTGCATTTATCTCCTTCATCATTGATTTGCCATCCAATTTTCCCATCAAATATAACATTCAAATCATCCATTAGTTTCTCACTGTACAAAACATTATAAAAGCGAGTATGTTAACATATTCTTGTTTTCATTCACTTATAAAAGAAAACACAAAAACATAATTGTCTTATTCGTTGCATCTACTTAACTTTTCTCTTTCATATTTTCTCTTTTTCCTTCAACATGATTTGCCTATTGATTGTAGATTTAATTATGCAATATAATTAGTCATTGCAAGAGCAGATTGACCCCTCTCTTTATCTCATTCTCTACGCATGGAATCGATGCCCAATCACAATGCAATTACACTTCATGACAAAGAATTATCCTCTCTTTTTATCTGCTCATTCCTTGATTGATGAGTGCACATTAAATTACACAACTTTACTTATTGTTCACACAAGGAACTTTGATTCTTGTGCTTTACATTGAAGCTCTTAGTCTGTAGAGAGTCCCTATCCTTCTTTTCCTCTTTTGATTTCATATATGACTAAACATTTTTATAAGCATTTTGTTTTCAGCTTCTTTTACAGAGTTGATATTTCTTTCCATTGCATAAGAATTCCACTTATTTTCACTTTGTATTTCTGCATTGTCATTCTTTCACATTCCTTTCTTCCTATAGTTTGAGTGGTTTGCTTTGTGTGTTTTAGGTTCGATTCTTGCAATCACATTTCATTTCATTCACATAGTTTGAAATAAGTTTTGTTTTCTATTTGTTTGATTTCCTTTCGCTAGTTTGCTTCAATTTGGATTCCCCATAGTTTTTCTACACTTTACTTCATGTACTTAGTTTTTATTTTCTGTACTTTGGATTCCTTGCACTTTAATTTCACATAGCTTCAATCATCAACTGACAGATTAAAAGGTCTAACTCATGAGACATGGCGTTCCCGTGTTGAAATTCATCCTAATGTGTTAGTTTCTATCGTGAATTTCATTTCCATTTGCTTGTTTATTTTATTGCATTTAAGTCTGGATCCGCTATAGGAAATAATCATTGAAGGAAAAAAAACTTAAGTAAGCTACTCACGATTAATCACAGGAACATCACCCTGAGTGCATGGAAGACTATGATCTAAGCCTTTATAGCACTAAGTTATTCCTATGTCCCAGTGATGAATCCTTGGTGTTAATTTCCTGCAGTGTGGGTTTGAAGAATGTTTTGTTAGCTTTAGATCAGGCTAGACTAGGCTCTAATCACGTGTTTCCTACGCCTGCACCTCGAAGCTTACGAGCCCCGGTTGATAATTAAATGTGGGAATTAATAGTGCATATATTTAGCCCAACATTTTGGCATCGTTACCGGGGAGGTGCTAAAAGGATTAGAGAATAGGTAGGTTGCTTTTATTTCTCCAAATCCTTGAGTGTTCTTTTCATGCAAGTGTGGTGTGATTTTAAGGATGACCTAAGGGCGGAGAGAAGACGGTAAGGTGTGAGGGAAGAGCCTACACATCCACTTTAGTGGGGTTGCTCCAAAGTTAGGTTGTCCTCTTCCTTTCAGTAGTTAGGATTTGTGTTTTATTAGCATTAGTCATATATGTGTGTGTGTGTGTGTGAG
>CBVK0100971130.1:0-10139 GCA_900067695.1 Picea abies | reverse complement strand
AAGTTTAATAGTGGACCTGGTATGACATTTTGAATTCTTGTTTGGCTCTCGACACCGTTTATTTTTAGAGAACCACAGTAGAAGATACTAGTTAGATAGACTTTTGGGCATTGTGATACACCCAGACGACCTATATTCTCTACACCGTGCAGACATGATACCCATCAAAGGACTACGTACAAAGAACCACAATAGAAATAGTCGTTTCATCCCCAACAACAATAGTAGTATAGATATGTACCGCATAACATATCAGGGCCTCGAAACCCTTTACCAGTAGATTATTCCTCTGGAACTAGGAGCACCGTCCCTAAGAACGAATGTTGGACTTATGGAGAGCCACACTATCAAAGAGATTTTCCTATTGATAAGGTAAGAGCTGTCGGATCAGTAGGAAAAATGACAATGGGATATTTGGGCAAATCCTATAGGATTCATGCAATGGTGAATAACCGCCAGGCCGAGCATCAGTCCACGATGCTTGAGACTTTAGGTATGATAACATATCAACAGTTTAGTATTTTGATAGATCTAGGAGCTAATGAGAGTTTTATATCTAGTTCTGCGCTTAAAATAATTAAGGTGAAGGAAGTTGAACAAGATGAATTTAGATATGTAGAAATGGCATCTAGTGCCAAGACAAAATGTTGGAGGAAAGGTTAAGGATTGTAACATTAACTTGGGTGATTTCATCATAAATGTAAACCTTTATGTCACCATATTGGGATCCTATGAAATTGTGATTGGAATGGATTGGTTAGAATCACACAAAGCAATACTTAACTACAAGATGAAGAGATTAAGCTTAATTGATGATTTGGGAGAGAGTAGAGTAATTGTAGGAAGAAACCGAGGAGTATCACTAAGATTTATTTCTTCCCTACAATTACATAAAATCATGCACAAAGGATGTAAGTTGTACGCCATTTTAGCGCTTAATGAAAAAGGTGACGCGGAAAGATTGGAATACTTTCCAGTAGTATTGGAGTTTGTTGATTTTTTTCCTAAAGAATTATTAGGTTTACCGCCAAATAGAGAATTGGAATTTACTATAAATCTAAAACCTGGAACATAATCGATTGCTAGAATGCTATATCGGATGCCCATGTCGTAATTACAAGAGTTAAAGATGCAATTGAAGGAGTTGTTGGATTTGGGACTTATACACCCAAGTGTATCACCGTGGGGTGCGATAGTAATTTTTGTAAGAAAGAAGGATGGATCGTGGAGGCTTTTCATTGACCATCGTCAATTAAACAAAGCCATGATTAAGAACCAATACCCATTATCGACAATTGATGACTTATTTGATCAAATGAAGGGAGCGACAATATTTTCAAAGATTGATTTGAGATAAGGGTATCGTCAATTGCGAATAAAAGAGGAACACATTCATAAAACAACATTTAAGACAATATTTGGACATTATGAATTTACCGTGTTACCATTTGGATTGACAAATTCCTCTGGTGTATTTATGAGTTTAATGAATGGGGTATTTCGTGAATACTTAGATAAGTTTGTAGAAGTATTTATTGATGATATATTGATTTACTCTCGGACGAGAGAGGAGCACGACGAACACCTAAAATTAGTGTTGTAGTGTTTAAGAGAAAACAAGTTGTACATAAAGCTATCAAAATGTTCATTTTATCAGACAAAGATTCATTATTTGGAACACATTATTTATGGAGAAGGCATTGTTGTGGATCCAACAAAGGTAGAGGCTATTATGGAATGGCTAGCACCGACAAACATGAAAGAAGTACACAATTTTATTGGATTAACAGGTTACTATCGACACTTGTCGAAGGATTTTCAAATATAGAAAATCCAATTACGAAACTGCAAAAGAAGAAAAAGAAATTTGTATGGTTAGAGAAGTGAGCAGAAGCATTTCAGAAGCTTAAAGAACTATTAACAACAATAATGATACTGAAAGTTCTGTATATGGACAAGGAATTCTTGGTATGCATAGACACATCTAAGGAAGGATTAAGTTGAGTATTAATGCAAGACGGTCGAGTGATCGTATACATTTCAAGGAAACTATGGATGGATGAAGAGAATTACGCAACACACGATTTGGAATTATTAGCGATTGTTTATGCCTTACGAGTTTGGAGAAACTACCTTATCAGATGGAAATTCAAACTAAAAACTGATCACAGTGGATTACAACACATTTTTACTTAGAGTGACTTGAACACGCGACAAAGACGTTGGTCAAAACTTTTAAGTGAATATGATTTTGAGAACACGTATGTTAAAGGAACAATTAATAGAGTAGCAAATGTGTTGAGTTAGAGACCTCACATTTTCTCAGTAATACCACTAAAGACGAATCTCCGAGAAAATATTTTGGCATTACAAATTGATGACGAATGGTACAAGGACGTAAGGGATAATATCGAACAAGATATACCATAATGGTACTGAGGTATGAAGGTTATTCTTTGGATAGTGACAGACAATTAAGGTATAATGGTAGAATTTATGTACCACCAAATGATGAATTGAGAAGGTTTATTTTGAACAAAGCTCATTGAGAAGTATATATGGCTCATCTTGGAGTCATGAAGATGAAGGAAAACCTTAAACCTTTATTCTCTTGGAAGGGATTGAAAATTGATAGAGTTAATTATGTGGCGAGATGTATTGAATGTCAACAAGTGAAGGCTGAACATAGGAATCTAGCGATATTATTACAACCACATATGATTCCTTAGTCAAAATGGGAAGTCATATCGATGGATTTTATTTTTGGATTTCCATTGACGACAAGGAGACATGATTATATCTTTTTAGTCATCGACACTTTGATGAAAAATGCACATTTTATTCCAATTCATACTACATATCAAGCACAAGATATAGCTAGAATTTTTGTTAATGAAATTATAATATTTCATGGTGTACCAAGGAAGATAATATCTGATGGAGGATTGATATTCACTGGACATTTTTGGACTAATTTCCAAGAGGATTTGGGAACGCAATTGAATTTTAGTACAACATATCACCCCGAAGCACATGGAAAAACTAAAAGAACAAATACAATTCTATTGGATATGCTTTGAATGTATTTGATGGATCAATAAAAAAATTGGGAAGAATTTCTACCATTGATAATTTGCATACAACAACCATTATCAGAGTATGATAAAGATGGAACATTTTGAGTTTCTCTATGGATGACCATGTAGAACTCCTTTGAGTTAGGATCGACTAGAGGATAGGGTGCTGGTGGGACACGAAGTGATTCAGTAGATGGAAGATCAGATGAAATCCATAAGGCAAAGGATTAAGGAAGCACAAGACCGAAAAAATAGTTATGCAGATGCGCATTGTATAGACTACAGTTATGAGGTTGGTGATCAGGTATTTTTGCGGGTGAAGTTTCATAAGAGTTCAATCAAGTTTGGAAAGGGTGATAAACTCTCTCCAAGTTTTGTGGGACCTTTCAAGGTTGTAGAAAAGAAAGGACCTATGGCTTACTGACTAACCTTACCTGATTCTTTGAGGCATATGCATGGTGTGTTCCATGTTTCAGTTTTGCGTCATTATATTTTTGATCTATCACATGTCATTGACATGAGTTCTTTGCATGTATCAGATGAGGGTTCTCTCATAGAGGAGCTAATCCGCATATTGGACCATCACACTCGACAACTACAATGTCAAATAGTCGATCGGGTTAAGGTTGAGTGGGATAGCTATAGTCCACAGTCTGCTACTTGGGAGGAAACATATGAGATGCGTCAACAATTTCCTTATTTATTTTAATATTTTGATATATATATATTAGTATCAGCTATATTTATTGCTTTTATTGTTAGATTGTAGAAACTTTGGGATGGAGTTTAAAACAAGAGGGGGTGTATGTAACAACCATTTCCACTGATTAAATATCATACATTGACTTATGCTTTGAGGACACTTGCGAGCAAGTGATTCGGTTTAAAACATGGTACATTATGATTACCAGTTTGATTTATATGCTTATGTTATGATTGTGTTTTGGAAATTGATATTTTATTATGTTGATGTATACCATTGACAGGTATTATGATGAGGTTTCCTAAGTGTGCAGGAAACATGACATGATTATGATGTTGATGACAATGACATTCTTCCTTGGACTGTGAATTAAGTCAGGGAGTGGACTATTGACTTTGATTATGAGTACTTGAATTATTACACATGTGTTATATGATGATTCCAATTATGTATTTTATGTATATGAGTTATTGATGTTATATTTTTTAGTGGATGGAGGCATGATGATGTTGCTAATCCGACTCATATATGGAGTAAAGGGTTCATACACATATATAAAATGGATGATGGAAAGGTGTGGCAGTGTCCCTATCACAACCTACTAGAACTCATGTCGTGACTTGAACTGAAGGTTAACGGTTACCTTGTTCCAAGAGGTTCACGATACATGAGGGAAGACTGAGATAGTCACACAATAAAATTTCTTAGGGGCACACAATAAGGTGGATTCTTTATTCCTCAGTAATCCCTTAGTCTCACACAAGGTCGACAAGTAGATTATTGACTCCAATCATCAGACAACTTCCAAACTAAGTCAATGGCGAGTGACACCCTTGGAGAAAGGAGGTGCATATTGAAGGGAACATCGCATAAATAAATTATTGAGTTAATAAAAATATAGAAACCTTAGAGAGTAAAACGATTACCTAGAATTGATAGAAAAGAGAATTTGAAATTATATAAGTTTATATTAATTTAGAAGAGAACGAAATAAAAACATAAGTCTAAATTTTTATTCCTAAACAAATTATAAAATTGGGTAAAGTGAATTTTAGACTAAATAAAACTATTATAGGGGGAATAAAATATTATGACATGTGCACAAGCTGTGCATGAAATTAATAAAATGATTTTTTAAATTAAAAGAAATTAATTCATGAGAGAATGGGTAGTCAAAATAGAGTTAGAATCCTAATCCAATCTAGACTCTAAAGCCTAACTAAGAGAAGAGTCGTAATCAAACTCGAACTGTAAATTAGTTAGGAGACAATAAAACAGAAATTGAGGAACTAAGGGACAACTAGGAGAAAATCTAGGAACTAATGGAGGAGTGTGAGGGAAAATGCTTAGTTATTTAAATTAAAAAGGGTTAAATATGTGCAACTTGGGGAAAGTGTGACATGTGTTGGGGGTGAATAATATTGTTTTTTTTTTTTTAAATTAGCTAATTGTGCATGATAAGACAAGTGTCAAAGTGAAATTTCTTATAAAAATAATGGTGAGGAAGAGAGAAGGCACCCTATTGTTGGATGAATGAAATGTTGTTGAAATTTATATTGACTAAGTTTACTTGTGTGAGTTGGGCGACAAGTTTGTGCAAGAGGTGGAAGCCTCTACTTGTGAGGGAAAGCTTGAGCTAGTTGTTATGGTTTTATGTGCATGACCCCTTTGCAGCTCAGGGGCCTAAGGGGGAAGAAGAGTACCCCTAACGTTAGCTAGGAGGTACTGGTGAAGTATCTCGATTAATAGGAAAAGGAAGGGCATTGCGTAAATTTATTTCAGATTGAATATCGTCATCAAGTAACAACAATCTTCTGGTTACGGTATTTTTTTTTTGTGTAATTATTTTTTTTTGGTAGAAATATTAGATTATGGTTGTAAATACGAATGAATGATAAGACCTATTTCAAAAATCATCGTAAGAATTATAGTTAATATGTATTTCAAAATGAGAATGTATGCATATCAAAGGTTAAGTTGTAAACAATACTCACTTATTCTTTCACAAATGCCTTAAATTTTATTGTTGAATATGTCTTGCATCTTAATAGATTTTCCCTTATTTTATGGGTCTAATACGTGTATGCATTTGATAGGCCCAGATTAAAATTTTGTTTATGTTAAATTTTTTATAATCAATATGTTTTACACTCGCCATATACGGAAATGATGGAATCCGTGGCTGCATTTTATATATATTTTTATGTGGTTGGATTCCACATATGCATTGATAAGTTCAACTTAAAATGATAGTATGGATATTTTGTTAGAATCATTGTGTTTTACACTCTCCTGATGTACAAAAGGTATGCGTTAAACTTTTTCTATTTCTATAATCAAAATTGGAATGTGTTAGCTTGATTCCAAAATCTATGTTTGTAATCACCGGAGAAAATTTCATGTTGTCATGTTAAATGTTAATTCGATATAATTATTTCCATTTATAATCTCCTTCTATACAAATATTCTCAGTGAGTTTTTAGATCAGTTTGGGCTAATTTTAGTTGGATGATGCTTTCATTTAATGGTTGGAATCCATGTCAGCATTTTCCAAAATCAGCTTAAACGATATAATACTAGTATTGAATGTGATTCTAATAAATATTTACACTTCCTATTATAAAGAAAAACAAATCAAGGTAAGCTTTTACGCTCCTGTAATTTTCTTGATAATGTGTTTAGATGATGGCCGAAACCCATTCTTTCATTGACATGATCCTCCTTGAAAGTTGTTTAAGTTAATGTGCTACCAGTAATTCGGTGATAGCCTCCCATTGTAACAACAAGTTTAATAGTGGACATGGTATGACATTTTTAATTATTGGTTGGATCTCGACACTGTTTATTTTTATTGAGGTTTCTTTTACTACATGAAATACGATGATAAAATTTGTTTTCACTTCTTCCAGTGCTCCTTTCGTTTTAATCTATAAGCTGGAGAAGTTCATTTTACTCCATGATTGCTAGTGAGAATCCACTTGTCGTTTGGTCTTGTACATCCATCTAATATTAATTGTCTATCCCTCCACTTGGGCCACTCTGCTTCTTCCGAAGGCTAACTTCATAATCAATGAATTACCATTCTAATTTTCTCCATAGGGTGAAACAAGTTTAACGGGATGTAATAGCAAGATAAGTTTTCTCTAGAATATAATTTAATAATTATTAATTGCACATCAAACTTCTAAATTGCTTCCCTCTGTGCGCATCTTTCTTTAGACTTTTTAGTGAGGTATTTTATTTCAGTAATGATTCTGGCCTATTTAAGTAATTGAGACATTTTTAAGTTTTTCTCTTCATTTTTATTCTTTGAAGGAATTTTCTTAAGGTAAGTCACATTGTTGTCGTAAGATGCATTGGCGCTTGGAAAACTGTAAGCACTAGATAGATACATCATAAAGGTAACTATGACATTTTGCAAAAATTTCAATTTAAAACAGTTTTCTTCAATATTTTTGTAAATGTGTTGAACCTGCAAAGAATAGATCTATCTAGAAAATGAGATACACAATTTGCAAAGAAAATATGAGAAAAGAGAAGAAGGAGAGAAATAATAGAAGAATTATCATTAACCAAATGAATCAATGATAATTTAAACATGATATACTAAGAATTATCATTAACCAAATGAATCAATGATAATTTAAACATGATATACTCTGTATAACTCAAGTAATGCGCATTGGAGGAGAAGACAATGCACCATAGTGGTGGTGTAGAGTGATATGGACACACACCAACAGTTACAAGAGTAAACTGCCACCAAGTATAGTCTCCCAGGTAGTTACGAGAGTGAACTTCCACCTAGTTTGAGTTAACTAGTCTCTTAGTCTCCAATTAACTGACTGAAACAAAGTGAAGTGAGGAGGAGATCAGATAATCATGAGTAATGCACTAGTTTTGTGATAATCCCAAGGACAATGCCTAGTAGTTGGTTATGATCTCAATGCTGCATGGTGATTATCCCTGTTGAAATTACTAAGACAACTGAGAGGGGGGGGGTGAGTTAGTTGTTATTGTGCTTAAACAATTTTAAGTCTATTAAAACATTCTTAAACACACACACACACACACACACACACACACACACACATATATATATAGAAAGATTGTTGGGTTATTTATATAATTTTATTTTATTTCAAAAATCGTCATAAGAATTAGAGTAGTTAATATGTATTTCAAAATGAGAATGTATGCACATTCAACGTTAAGTTGTAAACAATACTCACTTCTTCCTTCACAAATGCCTTAAATTTGATCGTTGAATCTGTCTTGCATCTTAATAGGTTTTCCCTTATTTTTGTGGTTCAAATATGTGTATGCATTTGATAGGCTCGGATTAAAATTTTCTTTAGGTTAAATTTGTTATAATCAATATGTTTTATACTCACCATATACGGAAATGATAGAATCTGTGGTTGTATTATATATATATTTTTATGCTTTCGAATTCTGCATATGCATTGATAGATTCGACTAAAAATGATAGTAGGGATATTTTGTTAGAATCATTGTGTTTTACACTCTCCTGATGTACATAAGGTCCGCATTAAACTTTTTCTATTTCCATAATCAAAATTGGAATGTGTTAGCTTGATTCCAAAATACGTGTTTGTTATCACCGGAGAAAATTTCATGTTGTCATGTTAAATGTTAATTCAAGATAATTATTTCCATTTATAATCTCCTTCTATACCGAAATTTCAGTGAGTTTTTAGATCAGTTTTGGGATAATTTTAGTTGGATGATGCTTTGATTTAATGGTTGGAATCCATGTCGATAGTTTCCAAAATTAGTGTAAACGATATAATACTAGTATTAAATGTGATTCTAATAAATATTTACACTTCCTGTTATAAAGAAAAAAAAAATCGAGGTAAGCTTTTACTCTTCTGTAATTTTCTTGATAACATTTTTAGATGATGGCCGAAACCCACGCCTGCATTGACATGATCCTCCTTGAAAGTTGTTTAAGTTAATTTGTTACCAGTGATTCGGTGATAGCCTCCCATTGTAACAACAAGTTTAATAGTGGACATGGTNNATTCGGTGATAGCCTCCCATTGTAACAACAAGTTTAATAGTGGACATGGTACAACTTTTTGAATTATTGTTTGGATCTCGACACCGTTTATTTTTACTGAGGTTTCTTTTACTACATGAAATATGACGATAAAAGTTGTTTTCACTTCTTCCAGTGCTCCTTCCTTTTTAATCTATAAACTGGAGAAGTTCATTTTACTCCATGATTGCTAGCGAGCATCCACTTGTCGTTTGGGATTGTACGTCCATCTAACTGTCTATCCCTCCACTTGGGCCACTCTGCTTCTTCCGAAGGGTGACTTCATAATCTCTGACTTACCATTCTAATTTTATCCATAGGGTGAAACGAGTTTAACAAGAGGTAATAGTAAGATAAGTTTTTTTCCAGAATATGATTCAAGAATTATTAATTGCACATCAAACTTCTAAATTGCTTCCCTCCTTGCGCAAATTTATTTAGAATTTTTAGTGAGGTATTTTCTCTTGGTAATGATTCTGACCTATTTAAGTAATCAAGATATCTTTAAGTTTTTCTCTTCATTTTTCTTCTTTGAAGGAATTTTGTTAAGGTAAGTCACATTTTTGTAGTAAGATGCATTGGCTCTTGGAAAACCTTAAGCACCGGATAGATACATCATAAAGGTAACTATGACGTTTTGAAAAAAATTCAATTTAAAATAGTTTTCTTCAATATTTTTGTAAATGTGTTGAACCTGCAAAGAATAGATGTAGCTAGCAAATGACATACACAATTTTCAGAGAAAATATGAGAAAAGAGAAGAAGGAGAGAAAGAATAGAAGAATTATCATTAACCAAATGAATCAATGATAATTTAAACATGATATACTATGTATAACTCAACTAATGTGCACTGGAGGAGAAGCCAATGCACCATAGTGGTGGTGTAGACTGATATGGACACACACCAACAGTTACGGGAGTAAACTACGACCTAGTCTAATCTCTCTGGAAGTTACGGGAGTGAACTGCCATCTAGTTTGAGTTAACTAGTCTCTAAGTCTTTAATTAACTTACTGAAACAGAGTGAAGTGAGGAGGAGATCAGGGAATCATGAGTAATGCACTAGTTTGGTGATAATCCCCCAAAAAATGCATAGTAGTTGGTGATGATCCTAATGTTGCATGGTGATGACCCCAATGTGGCATCTAGACTCCACTCAAATGATCAAATTGAAGTGTGAACCTTAGAGAATATTCTTCTAGAGGAATATTCTCCTAGAGGAATATTCTCCCTAAACTATAGGAGACTGAATAATGACTAATAAACATAGGGAAAACCTTAGGAAAAATAA
>CBVK0100971128.1:0-10757 GCA_900067695.1 Picea abies | reverse complement strand
AATCTCTATGTCATTGTTAAAACTGTGAATCAAAAGGTATGAAAGGAAGATTGAAGCTTCAGCAGTAGGAGGTGGCATCCCTTTGCAAATCCAACATTCAGCTAGAGAAATATCTCAAAGATAATGAAGTCAAAAGGGACAAGGACCTTACTATTGTCCTAAGAAATGTTAATAGGAATTATGAGCAAATTCATGCCCTAGATCATGAAATTCATGAAAGGCATCCTGAAGATATTCAACATCAAGCAATGGTGCCTTCAATGGTATCTCAAACCTCTTGTGAAGTCAACCAACATATGTGTCATCAATCAACATGCAACAAACAAGAAGTACCTCAGACATAGGTGGATATAGCTTTGAAACTCCACTGATTTAGGTCATATGCAGTGTAAAAATGTCTTTTTTCTATGTTCCTATGTTCGGGTTTACTCATGGAAGCTTGGGAATGTTTTTGTTTTTGAAGTAACAATCATAGTTATAAGGTTTCTCTTCCCTTATATTTTGTTGAAGATCTTTGTGTACCTTGGGAACTCTTTGTGATTTTGGTTGTTTCAGCACTGCTGCGGCTCATCTTTTATAATATAAATTTAGTCGTTTTTGTTAAAAAAAATTCCTTTCATACAGTCTCTTCATTATTGTTTATTGTGTACAATTTTGGCACTTGTTAATGTTTGGGATTCATGTGCATTGAATAAACCCCTCACCTTTTCCTGCAATTGTTGTTGATATCCATTCCATTGTGCATGATATTTGAGATACGTTCTAGAATATAAAGATGTATATAAAATATATAATGTAGGTATATAATTTGGAAAAAGTCTCTATTCTTTTTAAGTGAAGGAAGAGAACATAGTTAGTTGTTTGATGATTTTGAAAAATTCAATGTTACGAAATTTTTAAGTTAGCAACCTACATTATTTTACTTGATGCATGTTAGGAATTTGAATTTTCCCATGATAAGGTGGTTGTCATCACTACACAATATCTTTGAATTGATCTGCATAGAGAAGGTCCATAAGGTGGCCATTGAACCTAGCAGAAAAGATTAAACAACCTAGAAAAGGGATTAAACAACAATGAAATTGTACACTCACTCATATGAAGTTGCATAGACATATTTTTTGTTCAATATTCATATAATATTGTCGTCTGAATATAGTTGAAGGCCACAATAAGAAGCCATTGCTTGCTATATAAATGTTCATCCTAATTGTCCACCCCTTCACCCTAGACCCCAATCCCTCTAAATTATGGAAAGAATCAATAAAAGTTGCAGTCTCATGTGAAGCAAATCCAACTCAATCCTGAATAAGAGAAAAACTATTGATACTATTTTACTATCACCAATATGAGAAAAGAGAATAACTTCCCACACAAATTATATTATAGGCTTTCATTTTCCATTTGGTGTTATGTCCATTGATGATCTAGTTCCTTAAAAAAAAAAATTCAACCAAGATGCATTTTGTTTCATAACTAGAATGATTCTCATCATGATATCCTTGAAGAAGATTTTGTGTTCTTAAATATCTTTGTATTTCCATATCTTAAACCATCATCTATATTTGTGTTTGAAGCTCTAACTTCATTCGCATCTAAAACCTCTAAATTGTAGTTATTATTGATTTTTTCATTATTAATTATTAACATATTATTAATAATTAACATATAAGGAGGAGGGTATGTTCAAGGTATTGCTACCTCAATATGCCAAGTATCATTCTTTCTACAATCCATATTCTGCGGCAAACCTTGCCTTTACATTTGTTAAAAGAGTGTGTCTTTTTACAATCCTAAAGGAAATATTATATGGCAAAGATATGGTCACAACACCATCACTTTTACTCATAAATTTAGATTTGTCTCCAATGCTAATGTAAGGTTTGAGATGCACTATGAAGAATTCTTAAAAAAAAAACTCTTTGTGACTTGTCATAGAAGCAATCAAGCAAATGAAGTTTATGTTAGTTTATCAATTCATAATATAAGAAGAAAAATATGAAATCAAAACAAAGCCAAAAAAATCTAAAAAAAAAAAAAAAAAGAGTAATCAATATGAGAAATTAAATATGCAAAAGACATGACATCATTATACTCCATTAAGGACAAATCTTTTCAGAATGGTTTGCATGGTTTTCAGTTATGTGCAATAACTGTTCATTCTTACTACTTCTAAGTTCAAGTTAAAATTTGAAGGTTATGGAGGTTTGAAGGGTTATGGATTTCCTCTAAAATGGTATGAAATTTTCATGTTAGAAGTATCTTCATTAGAATTCTTCTTCAAATCCACAATCTCATTGGATAGCTTCTTAACTAAACACAAAACACTCTCCATGTATGTGGGTTATTTATTTTGTGTGTCAACATTTATTTGAGTAGGTGGTTTGGATGAAGAAAGAAACTTCTTAAGACCGTTTGTAACCTTAACATGTTTAGACCTAAGGTTTCTTGTCAAAATCTACATATCTTTCTCCACATCTTAGCTTCCTCAAAATTTTCAACCAAAGTGGTCTTCCCAACACTTTTAACAAACATAGCAATGGATGCATGTAAGGTAGGTGTATAGTGGTAAAACATTGATTAAAATATTTTATTCGTTCTTTCTTATCCATTTTAATGGCTAATAATTATTTTAAAAAAGCATTGAGGGAGTTGATTCATCACCAAACTTACCAATAAATGCCTTCTCAAAATCATCCCAACTTGTGATTGAACTTACAAGCAGGTTGAAATATCATGTAGAGGATTTGTTTTTGAAGGTATATGGGAACAATATGCACACCATGTATTCATGCTCTACATCCATTAACTAGATGGGTAGGTAAAAATTCTTTATGTGATCTTCTGGGAGGCCTAGCTTTAAAAGTATGCATTCAATATGTTTCGATAGATCATGGAGTTGTACCAGTAGGTCCAAATTATATTGGGCTATCTAAGTAGACAACTAAGGTTTATTTCTTTACATTTGAGCAACAATAATTTATCTCGTGATTTCACAAGATTGTCTAGCAAATTCATTGTCATATTGAGGTTAAAAGAACTTGAAGAATGAGAGGGAGAAACATGAGGAGTTGGTGGAATTGCGTTTAAAGGTTGGGAATATTGTCAAGTGCAAGGTCAATCACATTCTCTATACTTTCAACAATGGTTTATTCTTCAGTTTGAATGACATTCTTATTATCTCTTGTTCGTTTACGAAGTAATGGAGTGATGAGAAACATTCCAATTTTCTTAGCATATGCCTCAATAAGATGACAAAACTCATTAACTTCCCAATTTGGGATAACATATAGGAGTTTAGGCTTTGTGAAAATAGAATTCTCAAAAATCAATAATATTATCTTCAAAAGTTGATTCAAGATTTGAGTCTTCACCTTAGGTAGATATGTGGTTGTAAGACAAGTTATGGTACAAAAAAATAGAATGAAAATCGCATGATTGGATATTGTCTCTACCAACCATACAAGGCTTGACCATCCTTATCGCGCCAATATTGTTGACAGGGAAAAATGTCCCTACGCAAACCATTGGAGTTTTCCCCAATGAAAGGTCCTAACTATACCTCACCCTGTTTGAAATAGGGAACCCATTTGGATTATGGTCAGACAACCATTGTTGAGTTTTAAGTTTATTAAATCATATGATGCTAAACGATAATGCAAATGTAGTCCTAATCTATATGTAGAATGCAAACATTTTCTAAATTCCTAATTATGAACTAATAATTAAGAACTTTTGACACAATATTACACCTTTTCCATTACCTTTAACAAAAAAGTTACTAGATAAACAATGACAAAAATACAAATAATCAAATATCAATCAAGAATTTTTTTTAATTAAACAATTGGCTATATCTCCATGTTCATGGAATGTAAACAAAAAAAACTGAAAGGAAAAATAAAAATAAGAAAGCATTTTAATCATAAAGTAATCTACATGTTAAAAATCATAAAGTAATTTACATATTAAAGAAACATTCTTACACCAATTCTAATATCACCATATAAAAAAAATGCATACAAATTAGAATCATATTCTTTCTCTCAATAGCTTGGCCAACACTAAATTCCACTCATTAAATTCTCTAAAAAAAAATTTGCAAAAGCGTAACAAGAAAAAGGCCCTTTTCTTTCAAGGTGATCACATTTATATATTATTCAAAGGTAACTATTTCTTTGAACACTCTTCTCTTGACCCTTCAATTCCTTTTTGAAATTATACTTTTGAAATGTGTCCTTTTGCCTTTTGTTTTTTCGATACCCAATTTTCCTTTTAACTTTAATAGAGTAATATTATCTCCCTTAGCTTTGTCGTAGAACTATGCACTCAAGATTTCATATGTTGATAGTAAACTAATAGCACATGTGAAAATCTCTAGTGTCAATGCCACCTCATACATGATCAACTCTCTTTCTTGGCATTGGCTCCATAAGATTTGTATTGTATTGATGAATGAATTAATTAAATTGATTTCGTTTGAAAGAATATAAATATATTCTTTCAACGTTGCTTCAGTAATGCCTAAAGTTGTTTCCATTACTACTCTTTCCAACTTTAGATTATTTGCCAAGTCTTCTTTACAATCTTGTGTTGTTCTGCGTCCACTTGATTGACCAATTGAAGGAAGGTGGCATCTTTGAATCACTCTTTAAGTTGTTCACACAAGGAATACCATTTACGAAAGGAGATCTCAATGTTATTCTCCAATTTTATGCAATTTGATTTCTTGTTTTTCAGAGTTACGAGGTGACATTCAATGCCTTTATTACTCATCCTTGGAATGTTTGTAGGAAATTTTATTTCTTCTGGTTGGCATTTCCTAACTTTGTCCAAGTTCATTTGTACTCCTTCCTACTAGAATTTTGTATCTTTAACTTTGTTTGAGAACTTTAGAAATTGTGAATAATACAAATATAGATCCTACAATATTTTGTATAATAGATTCTAAGCCAAATTCAATTCATCTTACACTTCCATTGCACATGCCTTATACTCAACAATTTTGGTTATTTCTACTTTGTAGTACTCAACCTAATGTTCTTGATTTAGGTGGACATCGGTGGCCACCCACCTCTTCCACTGACTCAACACGGTCTCCATATTTGTAGTTTTTTTATTTACAATTTTTCAGGTCCTAAACTTGCGGGGCCATTTTGAGGCTTTAAACAGTGTTTTTTGACCATTCAAGGCCTAGGATAGCCACAATCTACCCAAGCCTACCAACAATTTTACTTCTCGGTTAAATCTTTCCAACAAGCTATTATGTGTCCCAAACAAAGATTTTATGCAAAAGTTGCACGCTCGAGAAGTTGACGTATCAACTAACCACCTCAGGGCTCATAATCCTTTTGGCACTTTGTTTCCTAGGGTTAGACTTTTGGATATTCAGGGTTTAGTACTTTATTTTAAAATTCCATTTCGACCTCTTGTAATGTTCTCTTGCGAATGAGAGTAACTGACACCTCTCTCTTCATAGATAAGCTACTACCATTCTAGCTAATTTGTATTACTCTGCATTTCATAGTCTTTTCTGAATCCATTTATTAACAAAATATGGTTTTCACTATATTATTGTGCTCCCTGCAATATTTCTATGTGCATGTTTCCATTCCTATTCTCACATTTCATTTTGTTCTCTATACAACCTAGATCAGTGGTATAAGAGCAATCTTCTCTTTGTTGTTTCTCAATGAATGTCCTCGAAAGTTAGGGTATATAGATTTGGGTCTCGAACTAATTTTTCTTTGGGAAGACCACTCTCGCTAGCCCAAGAAGCCTCTCATGGTAGATGAAAAGAGAGAGCATGGAGAAAGATATCCTATCAAGTTGTTTCTCAAGGGAGCCCTCGCCCGACAGAAGAATGAGATGATGGAAAATTTCACCTAGATCCTTTGATGAATGCCAACGACGACCGAGACATATTCGACAAACAACTATTTTGGAGATGCAACACCCTTCAAGGTACAAGTTAACTTTGACATTCCTTTATTTGAAGCAAATATAGATGCATATGTTTTCGAGAAATAGTTAAATCTATTATATGTTTATTACTTTGTTCAAAAATTTCTATACATCGAAAATATCACATTTTCACTCCTTAAGGCCCTTCCCCATGTCAAATATTGGTGGGAAATTTACTGGGAGATCCATGATGGAGACGAGTCTACAACATTTAGGACAGAACCCACGTGGGTGGATTTTATTGATGCCCTCAAGGAGGAATTGTACCCTATCAGAAACTATGATGATCAGTACACAATATGGACTACTCTGCTTTAGGAGAGAGATTAGATGATGCCAAAGTACACTAATATATTCCATACCTTACGATCAAAGCTGGGTATCAGAGACTCCAAGAGGCACCTAGTTTTGAAGTACCATAGTGGCCTAATTAGGTACATCCAAAAAAATATGGATTTCTTTGGCATCTCCTCACTAGGATCTACTTATCGATACACTATCAAAATCGAGCAAATATTTAAGAAGATGAATAAGCGAGAGTTTGGGTCTGCAAATCCACCGCAACAAAAGCATGGTAAAGGTGGCCCCGAATCACAAAACAAAGGACGAAACAATGATATCCAACATAAAGAAAACCAATCCAATCCACAAGCAAAGAAGGGTAATGGGAGTCAAAGAAGGACACTGGAAAGTGGTGTGATTTTCACAAAATCCCCTGACACAACACGTATGAATGTCGCTCGAAATAATCATTGTTGATTTAGCTAAAATAAAAAGAATCAAACTCAGACTCAGACTTTGATTCATAGTAGGATAAGGGAAAGTGGATAATTGACACAAAACCTAGTGCTACCATTACAACTACAAAGATCCAACCAAAAGAGTTAGAGGAGCCTAAGGAGAGGGAACACCTCTTCCATTCACAAATGTGGGTGAAGGGGCCTCCACTCATTTAATTGTTGATAGTGGTATCCAAAAGAAATTGATCTTGGCTGAGGTCATCAAGAGATTGAAGCTACCGACAATGCCACACTTCCAACCATACACCATCGGTTGGTTGAGCCAGGGATGAGATATTTGCATTAGCCAACAATGTTTCATGTTCTATGGCATCAAGGCCTTCAAAGATGAGGTAGTTTGTGTTGTTTCCCCACTTGAAGTTTGTGATGTTGTTTTAGGACAACCCTATATGTGGAAACGTCATGTTGTTTATGATTTGAGACCTCATAGTGTCAATATTACTTTGGGAGGTCAACTCTATAGGGTACCATAAGTAGTCCTGAATTCTACAATTTCCTTGATTTCGGCAAAGCAATGCTGAAAGTTAATCTCTTAGATTGGAAAATTTTTCCTCTTCATGGTTAGGTCAGAAGGTGAACAAAAGTTCATTGGGACTGCCACCGCCTCAACACAGGGCCTCTCTACACAACAAAAGAAGGTGGAAAAGATTGTAGAGGAATATATATATATATATATATATATATATATATATATATCTTCGCTTCCCTTGTGAGAGTGTCTATGCACTTCCAGGTCAAACATTCAATTGTCTTGACACCTGGTGTTCCTTTGCCTAATGAATCGATACACATACGCTCTCTTCTGGTGAATGAGGAAATAGAAAATCAAATTCATGAGCTCATCCAAAAGGGCCACATTCGACAACGCTCCTCACCATGCGGGAGCCCAATTGTATTGGTGCAGAAGAAGGACAAGACATGGTGACTTTGTATTGATTACAAAGCCCTAAAAAAATCACCATTAAGAACCAATACCCGACCCCTTGGATTGATGATCTTCTTTATCAGCTTAAGAGTGCCAAGTTCTTTAGTAAGATTGATCTAAACTCAGGCTACCACTAGGTCCCGATTGAATAAACTGATGTATGGACGACCATCTTCAAGTCCAAAGAAGGCCTTTTTGAGTGGTTGGTCATGCCTTTTTCCTTGACTAATGCTCCGACAACATTCATGAGGATAATGGATGATATATTGTAGCCATTCACAAACTCTTTTGTGGTCATATATTGGATGACATCTTGATCTTCAACAGAACTTGGGAAGAACATTTGCAACACATTCAATATATCATGAGCACTTTATGGCAACACAATTTATATGCCAATATAGAGAAATGATAATTTTCCATGTAGATAATTAAACATCGTGGATGAACATGAGGTGCATGTGGACCTAGCCAAGATCTAATTCATTCATGATTGGCCAACCTCAATGACTTTAAATGAGCTCCACAACTTCTTGGGCCTTTCCAAATTCTACTATAGTCTCACGTTGGGGTTCTCTCATATCGCTTGGTCCTTAAGCCAAGTGACCAAGGGTGGAGCTAAAGCCAAATTTTCCTAGTATGGGTCACAAAAAAAAGCATTTGAGGATCTAAAATGCCACCTCTATTCAACACCAATCCTCAATCTTCCTGGACTCCAACAACCATTTGATATTGAGACAGATGCCTCTAACTATGATATCAGTGCAGTCCTCACTCAGTTTGGACATCTGATGACCTATCATAGTGAGACACTTTTGTTATTGTTTGAAGGTATCCCACCTATGACAAGGAGATGCACTCCATTGTGCATGCATCTTGATAGAGGAAGCATTATATTTTGATAAAGGAAACATTCATCCACACTGATCACAATCCTCTGCAATTCATCCATACACATTGACGAAAAATACAAAATGACCACCATTAGAAGTGGTCCACGTATTTGCAATGATTCCACTTGAACATTAAGTACAAGAAGGACAGCACAAACCATGTTGCAGACTACCTTGACCAACCCTTGGTTGTAGTGATAACCACAATTCTTAACTCGTGTGGGCACGAGACCTTTGAATGGCCCCAATTTTATGATAATGATCTTGAATTCACTACAACATATTAGACAATGGGTGCGGGTAAACAAGTTCTAGACTTTGACCTTTAGGGTGAAATTTTGTGCTTTTTGGGCTATCTTTGTGTTCGTTCAAGTGAGCATGCAAATATAATTTGGGAGGAACATTACAATCAAGTAGCAAGGAACTTCAGTGTGGAGAATATAGTAGCAGTTCTTCAAATGTATTTCTACTAGCCAAAATTTTGATGGGATTTCGACGAGTATATCAGATCATACATTGCTAATATTGACATCAAGAAGCAGGGATTGTACACTCTACCTACCCCAAACAAGTTGTGGGAGTCAGTATCCATGGATTACATGTCAGGGCTTCCCTCCACCAAACATGGTAATGATTGTGTCTTTGTGGTTTTCAATTGATTCTCTAAGATGGCCATTTCGACACCATGTAGGAAGAGTATAAGAGTCGAAACCACCACTAAGATCTTCTTTGAGTGTGTCTGGGTTCATTTTTGGATACCATGGACCATTATTTCAAATAGGTATAGTAGGTTCCTCGGTACCTTTTGGTACAACCTATGGTATTTGATGGACATCAAGTTGACCAAATCAACTTCCTTCCACCCCCAAACAAATGGAAAAATGAAAGTAGTCAATAGGATGATTGTGCATATATTGTGCATGTACAACTCCAAGTATACATGTACATGGGATGAGATCCTTCCATATGTTCAACATAGCTACAACATATCCCGCTACAACTCTATTAACAACATTTCTTTTCAGGTGTGCTTGGGGTTCCATCTATTATCCCCCATTGATGTAGCTTTGCCCATTGCATATTCATAGGAAGAGTCCTCTCATGCTCAGACCGAGGTAAATAGAGAAACACATTTTTCTTAATGAATCCATCACATCTAACATGTTCATGATATCCTACAGAAAGCTAATGTCAAGTACAAGAAGTGACATGACCAACTTGAGTTCCACGCAAGTTTCAAGTTGATAAAGTTGTGGTTGCATTTGCAGAAAGAATGTGTCAGAAGCCCCCACATGAAGCTCATACCACTTTGATATGGGCCTTACACCATAAAAAATGTTATGGGTGAGAATGATTTTCAATCGAGTATCCCCCTTTCCTTGGATTACACCCAGTATTTAATGTGGAGCTACTTCGATCATATTCTCCACCCCTATAGGACACCTCAGTGGTGGTTGAGAATTTGACCCCTATAGAACTCAATCATGATTTCATTGAGTATTATACAGTGTATTAGATCATGGACACTAAGACGAAGGGAATCCACCAGCAGAACATACAACTCTATTGGGTTTTCAAAGCATGGCAACTTCTTCACCAAGGAAAGTGGCTCACTAGGAGTCAAATTCAACAAAAGTTTCCCCATCTACTAAGGGACCTAATGCAATAGGGGCCATTTATTCCTAAAGGTGGAGGATTAATCCAAGTGGACATCAATGGTCACCCACCTCTTCCACTGACTCAACATGGGTCTCCATCTTGACAGTTTGTTTATCTATAGTTTTTCGAGTCCTAAACTTTTGGGGCCATTTTGAGGCCTTAAATGATGTTTTTTGGCCATTCAAGAGCCTGGGGTGGCCATGGCTTGCCTAGGCATACCAACAATAGTATTACTTGGTTAGGTATTTCCAACGAGCTATTGCGCACCCCAAACAGATATTGCATGCAAAAGTTGTGACCTCGAGAAGTTGACATATCAACTAACCACCTTGGGGCCCACAATCCTTTTGGCACTTCATCTCCTAGGGTTATGGTTTTGGATCTTTAGGGTTTAGTAATTTATGTTAAGAGTCTATTTTTACCTCTTGTAATGTTTGATTGTGAATGAGAATATTCGACACATCCCCTTTAAAGATAAGCTACCACCATTCTAGCTAGTTTGTATTGCTTTGCATT
>CBVK0100971126.1:0-10504 GCA_900067695.1 Picea abies | reverse complement strand
TACAAGGAAAAGTATAGTGAATTAATTGTAGGTTGCAAGCACGAAAACCGAGATGAGATTTCTCATGGGCCTGGGAGTACCAGAGTCGGATTGAGGCATGTAGACATTCATTTTTGAGTAATGCGATGCCACAAATTCGATGGTGTTGTCTGTTTTCTGATCTGAGCAAATCTTCTGCCGCTTAATTCCAGAATGAGGTATACTTATGTATTTTTCCAAATTCTTTTGCCGAGTTAATAAAAAGGCCTACCCATTTGAGAGTAGGACCCAGAGACGAACTCTGTTATCAATTTTTTGTGTTCAGATTTGATGCTTATGTCTCTTCATTATTGAGCTTTTCCTTCTTTATGGTGCACTTTAATTTATGCTCATTTAATACAATTCATTATAAGTCACAATGATGAAATGATCCCAAATCAATAGATCATGAAGTACACTAGTATATGTCGACAAGATTTATTAGAGATACGAAGAAGCATAAACCCTCTTAAATGAGGTGCACCATTTTACACAACAAATTTACTAAAATTACTCTTCACAAAAATGAAAAAAATCTATTAAATATAATATAATATTAACATCCATAATGCACCAAATCTCTTTTATGAAAAAAAATTCCATTAACTTTTGTATTCCATGAAGCTGATAATCAAGTGTGACGCATGTAACCTTATCTTCTTTGTTGCTCATAGAAAGTGCTCAAATGCCACTGGAAAGTGTTCAAATATTACATGATATTTATATGAAACCCTCCATAGTTTATTGAGTGAGGGATAACATAAGTTACAATGACATATAACACTATAATTCAATGACATATAACACTATAATTCACAATGAATAACATAAGTTACAATGACATATAACATTATAATTCACAATGAATAACATAAGTTACAATGACATATAACATTATAATTCACAATGAATAACATAAGTTACAATGACATATAACACTATAATTCAATGACATATAACATTATAATTCACAATGAATAACACTATAGTTCACAATGACTAAGAACAATTCTTTAAAAAAAAACATATTTAAAAAAAAAAAACATATTTAAACAATATTTAAAAAAAAACATATTTAAACAAGTGAAAGTTGCTTGCTACATATTAATATGGGAAAAATGATTGCTTGCTACATTCTTCTTCTTCGTTTCTTATAGTTAATCACGACCTTTATGAGTCACTTCCCAATAACATTAATTTTTAAAAAGTAATTATAACAATCGATTTTCATTTATTTTTAAAATTTTTAATTTTTAATTAAAAATATTATTTTTATCACATTATATTTCGTAGATGTTATTTTTTATTTGGTACATGTTATTTCTTAATATGATTTCATCAGCTACTTTCTCGAAAATGTACAACCCTCGATGCCATAGTCAAAGATTTCAACCTTTAGATAAACATCATTGAACATGAAATCATATTGTTCAATGAATGATAATGATATATGAATCATAATAGTGATTTCACATGTTGTAGCTATCATGTTTTTTAGTTGGTCACACCAAAAGTTATGGGGAGCCAAAATTCAAGCCCCAAATCTTTTGTTGTAGTTGGCCTTAGTAGGTTACAAGCTCTATTTCGATTCAAGTATAAATTGGGAGTGGAAGTGGAAGTGGAAGTGGAAGTGGGAGTGGGAGTGGGAGTGGGAGTGGGAGTGGGAGAGTTTAATCTTTTTTGTTTTTTTACGTTTTTATAGTAAAATAACAATCACTGATATCGATGGTCAGTTGAAGTGGTCAAGGTAGTTTACTTTTTAGGATTGGATGATTATATGTTAGTTTGCTATTACCAATAATTGTTTTTTTTTGTTTTAAGTGACTTTAAGGATATTGAAGCACGTTGCTCTAAGTTTGTAATGAAAGTGACTTCATGGAATATTTGGGGTTTAAGTGACCCAAACATATTGTCTACAAAATGTTGATGTCAATTAGTAAAGTATATATTCTTTGTTTGCATTAAGTCAATTGTAGGGTTTCCATTGAGTATGACATTTTTGTAATATGGTTATGTATTACGCGTGTTTTTTCTCATCATTCTAAGGGAAATGGTGATGTTGCTACCTTGATACCTTCTCAACTTGCTAGCTTTATACTTGAGTGGGGAACAAACTTGACGCAAAGACTGGTTTGGGTTTTTCTCAACATGGATGGTCAATTCTTGGGTATGGCCAACATCTATGCCTTTGATGATGTTGGAAAAAGAGAGGCCTTTTAGTGTTGGTTGGATGATGCATTGATTGATGCCCCATAACTACCTTCGAGGGATTCCAATATGATGGAATGCCAAGAAGTTAAAGAGGGGGCGCTTTCTATGTGATTTCCACAAGAGGAGAAAGAAGCTTGGTTTTCTCTTAGGGCATGACACAAACTTTATGACCCCAATTAGAATAGTTATCGAGACATTGCGTAGTTATGATTCACTTGGAAAAACTTTCAAAATGGTAAAAAATAATTTACCATTGGTTTGACAAAGCCATGTTATTGGAGCCTAATTCCTTTTACTTTGACTATGTGGAGCTCGATAGAGGCATGTTAATGACATGACCACTCTCTCAAACCACCAATTAATCTAGTTCTTAATTACCGAGGGAGCCAAAAAAATGTGCATGCCATGAACTCGATATATAATGAATGTTTCTCATCTTGAAATCCTAGGTTACATGGTATACAACATAATTGTGTGGAAACTGACCCCCCACCCTTGTGGGGAAACTGGATGGAATTCCTAGTGGAAGATGTCACCTTTCTAAGAGGATATGGTAAGTAGATTCTAAAAAATTGTTAAGGCTACAATAAAGCAGTTTGTGATGAATTGGAGGAAGTCATGTGCAATGATCCCTTGTACAATTAGAGATATAATTTAGAATAATAATTGAATTAACACAATCAATCAACATAAAATAAGATAATACCCTTAAGGTAGGGAAACACCATCAATCAGTCATTATGGAAGGAATTATTTCATAAGCCATGCTTGTTACAATACAATATCCATTATGCTCAATACATTGAAATGCATGTGCATGTATACTCTCTCATGAGTATTCCTAGGACCCCTTTCCAACTACCTTAGATTATTATATTGATACCCACTAACTACCTAATGGACCTTATTCAATGAGTATGGCCCATTACACTAATAAATAGTTCACACACCAACAACTTAGTGGGAATTATTCCATGAGTATGGCCACATTAAATTAATCATCCTCCTTAGGTACGTCTATAAGTACCTAACAATACATATATTATCCCCCCTAGTTACATTACATTTGACCCCCCTTCACGTGTTCCATCCTAAAAACATGAGTGTAAACCATATAATATGATTTGTTAAGAAATGTAGTCAACTAGTACCAAGCACGAGCATCCATCTATCCTAGTGATATTTGGACATGAGATCCAACTACTTCCTTGCCACATTGATATCAGTTATGGTTTCTCCTTTGGTTCCCTACTGCGATTATGATATTCTTATATCTCCACTCATTGATTTTGATTATTCCATGTACCTTTATACTAGATGCTTTTCCAGTTTCGTATCAAATAGTAAGTCTGTTGATACTCATAGCCTTGCCTCAATGACTATCATTTATCATGGTGGTGTGGGTGGTGATATGCAACAATATTATCTATTGGTTCTTCTTTCTTTGATTGTTAACCTATGGTTCCTTTGAGAAATGGTGCTTCATAGATTCTTATTCCTTTTTATGCCCTTATCAAAGATCTCCTTTAGGTGCTACTATGGGCTTTTCTTCTAATTTAACCTCTAACTCTTCATCGCATGTGTTTGTAGGTACTGCAATTAGTTTCCTTGCAACGACTTCTTCATGTGTTGCCTTGGCCTCTTGATTTTTAATAAAAGAAATATACTGGAATGCATATTTCATTTCCTTGTACCAAAACTTCATAGATTTCTTTTTCACATTAAAATTAATCGTACCTAATAAGTCTATCTAAGGATAATATCCACATCATCCATATATATAACATGAAAATTTGAATGGAAAAACTATTTATCCATTGTAATATTAAAATATTTAAAAATTTGAACAATCTTACCCTCAATTTGTGTGCTCTATATATGCTTTGCAAGGACCTACAATATTTAAGCGAAGTCAAAATTATTGAAAATGTGCTTGCTACTGTGGTTTATAAAAGTAATTAACTTCTCTTGTTGAAGACATCTATGAACCTACAATATGAAGCTTTTATTTGAAAATAAACCCTTAGTCCTCTCTTTGTCCTTCTTCTTGGCATGAGACCACTTGTCTAAAAGTACTTTTACATATGTTACATTCAAAAGTCTCAACAACTCCTCAATGTCAAATGACTTCCACCATATGTAAACATCATCCATTAGCTTAAGGTATATCATCTATTTGTAAGTGAGGGGATATTTTGGAGTATCATTACTAGGACCATCACATCTTCTTATAAAATGCATCTTCCTTGGAAAAACTTGAAAATAGAACTAAGGTTTCCAAGAAGTAGCTTACTTTCAACATAATACCTTTAGTGCTTAAAGTTTTAAGTTTGTGATTTAAAATGGATTTAATTTCCTCAATATTTATTAGATACACTATTATGACTCCAATATAGAAATGACATTACAGCTCTGTGTTTGATGGTACATGAAGTGTTGCATTCTTGTTCATGAACAAAGAGAAAATTACACCACAAGAATTTCCTATGGAGATTTTGAGTCACAACTTAGAATACATGTAACCTCTGTGATACTTAACATAATTGTCATGATGAACACAATTATGAAATTACATGGACATCGTTCATCTAATGGAAATGGTCTTGTTGCAATCTAGTGCATAGACAAAGAGAAAAGTGTGCCACAAGAATTTCCAACCATGGGTTTTGAGTCACAACTTAAAATACTTGTAACTTCCATAATACTTTTCAGAATTGTTATTATGACCTCAATTCTGAAATTCCACTACCAATTTTGTTCGAATTTCATTAGTCCTATTGCAATATAGTGCATAGACCAAGAAGGAAACTTTCCCTAAGAAAATATTCAAAAAATAAATAAATTGTTTCTCTTTGGCCCAAGAAAGTGCTTCAACACCACTTGCAATGATCCCTTGTATAATTAGATATATACCTCAAAACAATAATTGAATCAACACAATCAATCAACATAAAATAAAAACAATACCCATAAGGTAGGGCAACACTGTCAATTACACCTTATGGAAGGAATTCCCCCACAAGACATGCTTGTTACAATCCAACATCCAACATGTTCAATACAATGATATGCATGTGTATATATACTCTCCGATGAGTATTACAAGGGGCTTATGTCAACTACCTTAGATTATTACATTTATTACCCACAAAATACCTAATGTGATTGATCTAGGAGGATTTGGAATGCTCACAAAGGTCTAGGAAGATCCATAACACTCACAAAGGTCCAAAAGGACTAAAAAATGCTCAAAATTTGATCATCTCAAATTCTCTAGAAATGATTTCATTTTTTAGAGCTCAGCAGTAGCTTTCCAACGACGCAAAAATCGCCTCAAACATAGTTCGTATGAAAAATTTATGTCTGGTCAAAGTTCAAGTCAAACATGGAAAAACGTCAAAGTCAAAAGGGTCAAAGGTGGAACGTGTCACCACTGAAAGGGTGACATGTGGCACGACCATACAATCCATATGGTGTTGATGTGGCAACACCATGGAACACCACATGGCATACCTTATGTCGTAATTGGGAAGGTGACTTGGCATCCATATGACATAGGTGGATCGATTGTATATTGACATGTGGTAGTGATGGACCAATGAGAGTCTTCCAGATGGAAGCCTCCCATTGGCACTCTATGGATAAGGTGGTTTAAAAATTATTGTTGGGATTTTGGAGGATCGAACCTGAATCTCCCACCAAACAATCCAACGACTTACCATTATACTTGTCGCATGTTACTTAACCATACATGGGCGCACATTTATTTGTGTTGAATGAATATTTTAAATGGGGGAAAAAGCGGTGAGGGCTAAGCCCTCAAACCAAGAAATATGTATTACATTTTAAGCGTGTGCCATATTTCGTGGAGCTAATAAACATATTCCATTGCATATATATAAACCAACATACTATATAATATTGCATACACAATTATTACAAAATTCCCACAAAGGAGAGTTTCGCGGGGGGTTGAACCCACAACCTCCTCCATATATGCCAAACTCCTTAACCGTTGAACCAAATGCACCTCTTGTTAAGGCATGCCAATGACATTATATTTAATGTTTTCCATGAAAGTTCATGTAGCGGTTTAGCCCGACCCCTTATTTAATGGGTGCATGGACCGAGGCACATTACACATGATTTCAGAGTACGAATTGGGTCTCGAGGTTCATGCCAGAGGTATCAATACCTTAGGATTTCACCGTAAAGAATTCCAAGAGGTTCCTCAATGGTTGTTTATGAAATTTATACTCATTTTTATCGAATTTTTTCAAGGAATTCGATGGTGCACTTTGTTTCTGAGTTTGAGCAACATGTAAAGAAATAATTGTAAAACACAAGCAGTTGAGCATTAATAAAGAGGTCTCTATTGGAAGTGGACCCGGAGACGTAACCCAAACTAGGTGAACTCCGTTAACAAACTTGTGTACGTGATTTTGGTATTGTTTTTCTATTTCACTCAATTATTTGCAGGTTGTTTATCATTAAAGTGAATTTGGATAGATAAATAATTACACATGTATTATGCAATCAATCAAACGATCATTATTATTTCGAAATAAAGTTATATGTTCATGTGAATTAAATAATAATTAACACCTAAGCATTTTTCAGATCAAGTTGGTATCAGAGTGATGTTTTGACAATTGGTTGCAAGTGAATTCTTACAAGGTCCAAATCTAAGCGAGGAGAAGACAAACTTGCAATTTATAATCCAAATATTGGTTCAAGAAGATTTACTCGAAGAAGAGAGATGACCTCGCCAAGAAAATTGGGTCCTTATGACTCTAAAGATGATTTATTTGAGGCTTTTAATTTAATCAAAGACATGGTAGAAGAAATATATGAGGGTGTAACTTGAAAACCGCCCTCACCATCTTCATCATCTGCAATTGAACATTCTTTACATAAGAAGAAGTCCACTAAGAATACTCATCATGCTCATAATTTTCCTTTATTAAAATTGGATGTCAAGTTCGAATTGCCAATATAAGATGGAGAATTGAATGCCGAAAAGTTGGGCAATTGGATCAAGAAGATGGAGGTATATTGTAGGGTGCAAAAGATCGTGGATGACACTGCAAATACACAATTGGCTACTCTTCATCTGGGCAGTACAACCTTGATATGGTGGGAGAGTAGTACACAAGTTGATCTCGTTCAATAGGGTACAATAATTTATTCTTGGGATGAATTTACTGCTGGAATTAGAAAACAATTTTATCCATTGGCTTATGTGAAAACATCAATTATGGAATGGCAACATCTTAGGCAAGGAAAGGGGGAAAATATCCAAGTATATATGTAGAAATTAAAAAAAATAAAATTATCTTTAGAAATTCCGTTATATACTCACGAAACTCTTCTAAAGTATATTGGTGGCATGCACTCATATATTTGACACACTATCTTGATGTTTAACCCTACTAATATTGATGAAGTATCATTCCAAGCTACTCACATGGAGGCTAGTAAGGGGAAGCATGTGATTGAAGATAAGAAGCCACACAAGTTAAAAAAGAAACCGAAAGGAAAATGGAAGAGTAAGAAGTCAACCACTGTAAAGAATGTTGAAGAAAAACCTACATGTTTCCATTGTAAGAGAAAGGGGCCCAAGGAAGCATAGTGTTGGAAACTGCATCCAAAATTACGACCAAAGAAGTTCCACGATAAAGGGAAGAAAAAGACTGTTGCATCAAATTGATGGGATCTGGGATCAGATTCAAGAGATTAATCTAAGATCATGGAAATAGGAAGCAAAGGTATATATACCACTAATTATTCAATTCAGTCTGCAAAATTGGAAAGTGTTATTGATCAAAAGAAAAAAAGCAATCTTTTTCATATCAGGGTTATAGTCAAGCATACAAAGATAGATATTTTTTTTTATAGTGGATCTCAATTTAACTTGATATCCGAAGCAATTGTTAAGAAGTTGAGTTTGGAGATGACACCTCATAAAAAACCATATCCATCAGGTTGAGTGTGTGAAGAGGCTAAGTTGCATGTAACAAAGAAGTGTAAGATCAGATTTGCAATTACATCCAAGTTCTTTGATGAGGTTGAGTTAGATATTGTGCCTCTTGACATTTGTGATAGTCTTGGGTATTCCATATATATTTGATAGGAAATCTATATTTTATTGTGAGGAGAATAAATACCACCTTTTCAAGTCTGGGATTGAATTTATTGTCAGAGCTCATCATATTAAACTAATGTTTCTTTAGTGAGAACATGACAAATGAAGAGACTCGTGAATGCAAGGAAATATTTTGTTCTCATGATAGTGAAACAAAAAGAAGAAGAGATATCTGATGCTTTATCAAGTTGTGATCCAGATCATCAACAGGAGTTGGTCAAAATCATATCTAACTATGATGTGCTATTTTAGGAACCTATAGGGTTTCCTCCTAAGAGAGAGGTTGAACATGAAATCTATTTGCAACATGTTGCTCCTTTTCCTAACATTGGTATGTATAGGTCATCTGTGATAGATCATGCATAGCTAAATAAGAAAGTTTAGGAGTTGCTCGATAAAGGAATCATAAGGCCAAGTTCCTCTTTGTGTGGATCTCCTATTGTATTAGTTCCAAAGAAATATGGTACATGGAGGATGTGTATTGAATTTTGAGCACTGAACAATATTACGTAAAGAACATATATCCTCTTCCTAGGATTGATGCTTTATTTGATTAGTTAAAGAATGTTGTCTATTTCATTAATCTAGATTTGAGAAGTTGTTACCTTCAGATCAAAATTGCAGAAAGTGATATATGGAAAACTTCTTTCTAGACAAAGCAGGGGTTGTTTGAATGGCTAGTTATGCCTATTGGCTTATGTAATGCACCTATGACATTTATGAGGGTAATGAATGATGTATTGAGGCCTTACATAGATGAATTTGTCATTTTCTACTTATATGATATTTTGATCTTTAGTCGAAGATGGGAAAATCATATAATGCATGTCAAGACAGTATTTGAACTCTTGAAGAAGGAGAAGTTGTATATCAAGTTGTCTAAATGTGAGTTTGGAAAAATTTCTATGATATATTTGGGTTACATTGTAGGGAATGGTTAGTTAAATATAGATCCTACAAAAGTAGAGGTTATTATGAAATGGTCCAAGCCAACCACTGCCATAAAGTTACAAGATTCTTAGGAGCGGTACAATACTGGAGGAAATTCATTGCTAATTTCTCTTTCATAGCAGCTCCTCTCCGAGAATTAAAAAGTGTAAAACAAGTCTTTCAATAGGGAGGAAAACAACATAAAGCCTTTAAGACATTGAAGGAAAAGGTAAGCACCGCGCCAATTTTGGATTTTCTAGATCTACAACAACCATTTGAGATTCAAACCGATGCAAGTGGATATGCCATGGGAGAATTCTTGATGCAACGAGGTAAACCTATATGTTATCATTCTGAAATTTTTACTCAAGAAATAATTAACTATCCAACATATGATAAGGAATTGTATGAATTGGTACAAAGTGTGAAGAAATGGAAGCATTACTAATGGGAAAGGAGACAATAGTTCATACAGATCATCAACAATTGCAGTCATAGAACACGCTATAACAATCACAACATTTCATGTGTATGGGTTTCTTACAACAATTTCATTTGGTAATCAAGTATAAGAAAGGTATTCATAACAAGGTTGCAGATATGTTGTCAACACCAGTGATCAATGAATCTACAATACTAAGGTATAATCCCTTAGCTCATGAAAGTTATGCTGAACAATATACAAGGGATGATGACTTTAAAGATGTATATATGGATTTGATTCATGGAAATCAATAGTTAGATTATCATGTGCATGAAATTTTTTTGTATCATCTTGGAAAACTTTGGATACCCATAGATGAAAGAGTAAATGTAATTAGAGTAAAGAGTAAAACTAACAACAAAATGTTGGGATTATATATGCCACTTCCAGTACCTTCTCAACCATGGGAAAGTATCTCTATGAATTTATTTGGAGGTTTTCTAATGTCCAGAAAAGGTCATGATTATTTATATGTAGTTGTGAATAGATTCAATAAGATGCGTATTTTAATGCCATGAAAGAAATAGGTCACAACTGAATAGATGTAGATTTTAACCTTGTACAATATTTTACTACAAATAAATTTTCAATAAAATAACAGAAAAGATACAATGGAAAATACACACATTACACATATATTTTTCCCTTGGAAACCCAAACCGAGAGAACCAACATATTATATATTCATTCATAGTGGTACATTGTTTACAATACAA
>CBVK0100971122.1:0-24456 GCA_900067695.1 Picea abies | reverse complement strand
TGTGTGAGAGGGGGATCCCATGCAGACATATACGATGATTGGATTTGACTCTCCCTAACTCAGGATGCTACTGTTTGTTTTGGAAACTTTTGAGAGTTATGCTCACAGCCTAATCCAAATTCCTAAGCCTAGTCTACTGTTCGTGGAGGATCCTAGAAAAGAAAAAGTTCTAAATAATTTTTAATTAGTGTTGATTTTTATAGCTGTTCTTTACTCAACAAGGGGTGCATGGAAGTGAAACAAATGGAATTATGACTCAGTCCCAAAAATTCATCAAAAATGATAAGCATTCATTTCTTTTCGATGAACATCTATCTAAGGGAGAGAGAGAGTTCTTTTCACTAACAAGCATAAATAAGGAGTGTCTTCAAACAAGTTTTCTCCAATCAAATCCTGATGTGATGCTAAACTTTTGAGATGCCTTCTAACATGCACAATCAATCATGAAGATTCCTTTTATTGTTTACATATGAATAATGATTAATTCAACAGAATGCTCGTCTTGCTAATTATCGTCTTGTATGAATGAAAATCAAACTAGCACAAGCAAAAGTCATACAAACAATACACCCTTTCATTGCAATCAAAACGAAAAGCAAAAGAAAAGAATCAATCAAAGAAAAAAACAAACTTCAAACCCAAAAAGAAAAGTTGAAGAACAATGACCTCGACTAAAATCAAAATAACGAGATTTGTAGGCCTTTGATGACCTTCACCAGGGTTTTTACTCAGTTAAATAGAGAGAAAGACGATGCATGGGTCTTGGACTCCAATCAACAGAAAAACTCAATAACAATAGTGAAGAAGGCTACAAAATCCAAATAGTAAGATGTTTATTCTTCAAAAAGACAGATGTCAAGGCTGGAAGGGAAGAAGCATTGGCTCACAGGGTCACCCAGCAGGAGAGACACAGAGGCAACACCCAGAAAAAGAAATTCTGGGAGGTTTACTGGCCAAAAGAGGGCTGGCGCTCTATTTCCAAAGGCAAGGAGCATTATATCACTCTGTGCAAAGCTATTAGGGAGCACTGACGCTCTGTTAACATAGGGACAAGGGCGCCAGGTTCAAAAACTCCCAGAAATTTCAAAAAATTCCAAAAATTGGAATCCAATTTCGACAACTATCCTGAGTATGATGGAGTAAGAAGCCAATCAGCTCATGAAACCAATCAAAAGAGGAATGAACTAGGTATGAAACAATCAAGGGATAGAACAAGGTCAATGAGGAGAAAATCAAAACAAGAAGTTTCGATTTGAGGCTATCTCCCCAGTGGAGTCGCCAGTTTCTGTTGTAGGAAAATCTCCCTGCGGACAGGTAGATCGCCTCTAAGATCTTGACCCTAACTCTAAGACAGAAAATGCTTAACGTGGACACTGACTTCCTTTCAAATCTATCTAAACTAACACATGAGAAGGAAGGAGAACATAAGTACCTCTTTATCGACATTTTTCCTTGCACGCTCCGAGTTGTGCTCCGATCCTCTGCTCCTCGCCGAGTTCTGCAGACAAACAAGATACGACCACTTCCTACTCTATTGATATTAGCTTGAAAACAGATCTATCTATCAATGATAATTTCATGTAACATTAGATACAAACTAGAAAGAAACAGGCCAAGCGTGTCATATTAATGAGAATAACGACAACAGTACTTACAATCGTAGATGCGAATGCGACAACTTCGTCAAGTCCCCTTCGTCTAACCCTTGCTTGAAATATCCACAACCTGGATAACAACAACTTCACTGATCACTCTCCTTTGGATGACTGTGTGTTTCCTATGAGATCATAGGTTTCATGCTAGCAATTCTTCCTCCTTTCCACCATCATAGAACTTGCTTATATAGGTTAAGAGGAGCTTAACCTCTTGAGTTATCTTTAGAACAAGTTGGGGAACCTCTTCCTTGGATCAGGGATCTTCTGATGAAACCAAGAATTCGAATGTAACTTCCTTCTAATCTTGAAAGATCCTCCCCTTATTCTCCTCAACGGGCCAACTACTGCCTCAGATTAGGCAGCGCTCCTGCAAAAGGGGTATCAGAGCGTTGTAGCGCTCCCTGAGAAGGTTAAGGGAAGCACCAGCACTCCAAAAGTGAGTAGCGCTCCTGTAAAAGGGCAGGGGAGCGTTATAACTCTCCCTGAAGCCTTGTAGGGGGGCGCCAGCGCTCCTAAGGCTGATATAGGGGAGCGCTCACCCTCAAAACCATTGTTTCAGAGCTCTTTTCAGGTGTCAAGAGTCCCTTGACTTCAGTTAACTAGTTCTCCTTCTCCAAACCCAGTGTATGAGATGTTTTAAGTGCCTCCTTAGTGTCGTCATTATGGCAGTATGCTCGAACAACGTTTGCAACACTTATGAACAACTTGCGACACTTGCGAAAGTTGTAAGGAAGATGCGACACTTACGACAATTAAGAGGAATATGCGACATTTATCCAATTGAGTAAATTTGACGTGTAACAAAAAGTTTCCAGCTTAGCTATAATACTTGGTTTTGCTAGAAAATTGCTTCAGTTTAGATACAAAACAAAAAAAGGGTTGACCTAAATGTGAAACCCCCTAAGACAAAGGAAAAGAAAATGACTTGCATCTAATTGGTATCTTAATGCATATACATGGGCGATTGGGAAAATACTTCAATTTCTTCAAGCCTTATATTATTTCTGTTATTAGGGTGGACACTTAAGGCTATAAACTACTTGGCATTTCTTCTATATTTTAATTTTCCACTTTAACGGTTTAAATTTGGAAGGTTGTCAAAAATTCTAGGTTGGTTTTGCATAGTAGAAGGAATGGAGAATCACCAATACTTTTTTAGATAAAGATTCCATTAGAGTATAACGAAAATAATTGCTAGGACAATTTGCAAATTGATGCTTATGAAGGAAGTGCAATAATAACATTAACAATTACCTGGGAAGATTGGCCCCTTGTACCATTCAATGGAAAGCTAATAACCATTATTGACCCCTTGGCCCCTTGTGCAACCAATGGTTATAATCTAGTTAGAAAATTCTACTTGATATGGATGCATGCCATATATTATGTGGGCCTTTGAGGACTACACTAAACATTTTTGCATTAGAACAAAATCCAATGGCCTTCAAACAAACATTAGTGCTTGATTATTTTTCATTTCTATATATATCCATTGTTGGATTTTGCAAACATGTGCTACAATGGTTTGAACAAATGGTAGGAAAAGCTTGTTGTCACTTGTGGAATTGTTGTTCCACTCATTTGTCTTGTAGTTTCCACCAAGAGTTTCACTTTCTAAGACACCATATGGGTGTTGAATGAGATGACTATGAATAATTGACATTCTTACTAAAGATCATGCTAAGATGATGCAGTCAACAATAATAACTCTCGAAAAATCAATTCAAGTGAGACATTATATTCCTCATGAACAATAGATATTATATGTAAATAATCACCAAGAATATCATCAAATTCTGAAGGCCTTCACCTTGATTTACTAAAATAGACTTCTTTTCAAGTCTCAAGTTATAAAAATAAAATAAAAAATGGAAGTCTCTCTCTCTTTGAAGTTATGAAAATCATGTGATAGTAGCATGAATTAATCTTTGTCGAGAGAGTGCATATTCAAGAAGAGGAGTTTTTGTTTATCTATTAAATTGTGCCAATGCTATAGAATACCAATGTCTTTCTTTCAAAATGAATTTTTAACTCCTTGGATCAATGATTATTGTTGACATTTGGGTTTATATAGACAGTCTAATATTGGGTAGAATCTTAAAAGAGATGGGTGTTGTAAATCATTTGGTTCACATGCAATTGGAGGAAGAAAAACTGTAGTAGTGAAGAAGGTAGGTGGGAGGAATCTTACAATGTTTTGGACGAGATGGTGTCCAAGGGTTACAATCCTGATGTTGTAACATTTACTACATTAATGGATGGTCTTTGCAAGAATTAATAAACATTGAGGAGGCCAGTAGGGTTCTTGATAAGGTGTTTAAGCATGAATGTTCTTCGGACTTTGTCACTTAACAACATTATTATTCATGCTCTTTATAATGAAAAGAAGTTACTGTAAGAATTTCAACTTTTTATGAGATATCAAAGAGAATTTGTACTCCTGATATGACCCAACAAACATATATTTATTTAAAATAATAATAAAAATTGAGATAGCTTGCGCCCCTTCTAAAGGAGATAGCTTAAGGTTTGATCATTCAATAGAAGGTTATCTCTCTTACTCTAATCTCATCTTTGATGTCTTATGCGGGTGCAAGAATTTTATGGATGTGTTGTTGTGTCTTTGTATAGCATTTCATATAGTTGTTACATAAATATCAGATTTGTCCTTGACTGATAACACTTGTTGTTTGGTGGTTTTGTCACGTCTTCTTTATCAATATTCAAGTTCTATTTGTTGCCTAGACTCCATAGCCCAATCACAAGGCACCATGTATTGTTTGGATTCTCACATTATATCTTAAAATACAAAGAGATTACCATTCTTAAAAGACAAAGAGATACAAGTTTGGAACTCTTGAAACCCACAAACAAACAAGCATGTAAAATTTAAATCCAAACTTGAACAATTCAATCTCTTAAATTTCACATTTACCAATGCCTTCAAATCACTGGGATGATATCCATGGAGCCACAAATTGATGCAGAAATTGTATGTCAAGGCCAATAGAACCAATAGAACCAAGGAGTATTGAATCAATATATAGAAAGACTAAGAGAAGTTGAAATTATCATTAAGTGTATAATAAAATTACATTCACAGATATATACAAGCCGTAGAAATAGCCTTGTGTATATTATCAGATGAAAAAGTACCCAAAATGTCAATGCATTATATGCATCATTACATGTTCATCTATATAATATACATCTAATTGTCTTATAAAATTATTACACATCATCAATTTCTTTTAGTCTTCTTTTGTGTTTTCCAGTTCTTAAGTAATTCATCCATCTCCATGTCTTCGTTTATTGAGTGCTATTTAACATCTGATGTTGTTTCAGTCATTTCACGCCGAGCACATCTGGTCTCGTACCCACGACGTGGAGGATGTTGTGAGGGGCCATCACCTACAAAAAAATAAATATTAAATTTATATGACCAATTTTTAAATATCATTGAAGTAGTTCATTAATATTAAAAAAAAACTTTGCAATGTAGTTATTTACCTTGTCCTCTAGTCGACACCATTGGAATGGCTGCCCTGTTCACCTGATCTTCAGGTCAAGGAGGCTCAACTATGACATTCTCTTCCATTGAACCGTAAAAATTTATAAGTACATAATTATTAAGTATATCATTAATATACAACCATTTTATCATCGTGGGTCTCCGTCACAGGAACATCTTGGGGCTGCACTCCACTGGGATGGGCTGCTGGGGAGAACCATGATCTTCTAGCCGCGTTGCACTATCAACACTCTGTTGTCTAGTACTAGTGGTTTCGTTGATAGCGCCGCTCCCCTGATTAAAACAAAGTAAGACATTAAATTATGGAAGATATCAAACATTTACGTATTTTATAAGTAGTGAAAGGTCAATGTGGATTGATTTTTATTTACCTTATCCAGCAAAATGGACCGTGGGGTTTTCCCCATGCTTTTCCTATGATCAAACACAGATTTATAACTGTAATTGTAACCAAGTTGGAGGTCTTCCTCCGTGGTTTCAGTTCCGAAGTCGTCGCCCTGCATTGCATAAGGGTATGTTTTTTTAATGTTTTTGGCTGCAATTACCTGAAATTTGTAAGGCGATACAAACAATATTCTTAAGATCTTTGGGTACTTTCGATTCATGACTGTAACCTCGAGTAGCCGCCCTGGCCTAGCTTGTGTTGGCCATGTTTAGAAATCCTTTCTTTGGTTGCCTTCGAAGTGTCAGACAACCTATCATCGAAATTTTCAAGTATGTTATATATAACCACACTTTTATTTAGATCTAAAGAAAATTAAAGCTGGTATTGAAATCAAAATATTGTATTTTTCCTTGGGGTACCAGTTATTTTTTCTCCTGATTTTTTCAATATCTTTTCTTTTGCATCATCAATGATCGCCTTCCACTCCCTCTCTGGAATCAAGGGAAGACGCTCATACCTAGGATTTCCTGCCAAGATTTGTCTATAAAAATCCTGCGTATATTTTAAATATTCGCCCACTGCAAAGGTGACCGCTTTTTTATTGAACGTGTCCACTCCAAAGAGGCCTTCGAGATAATCCATAAGTTATTTTTTGAGGTTGGAATTCTGGCAATTCCACCTCATGCGTAAGGTTTCCCCAAAAATCAACAAGGTCTTGCTCTGTAGGTGCCTATAAAAATGGTCATTTCCTACACACAAAAAGATATGATCATTAATTTAAAAATAATAATCTAGATGATTTGTGTATGAGATGGACAACATGAAATGATTAAAATATGAAAAACTACCTGGGAGTCTTATTTGTTTTAATGGAAGTCCATTATCGTTGACCAAAAATGTGCACGAAAGGCCCCCCATGCTTATCACATGTCTAGCTCTAGGAAATGCAACCATGTCAACCACATCATCAACCTCATCTTTGTCACCATCTCTAGAGTCTGACCGATGTGTGGATGTCTGGAGGTGCATGTCATGGCTTCTATCTAAATTAGGTGTGGAATATGGAGAAGTAAATAGTACTCTAGTAGCTGTATGACCGCCCGCATCAAGACTCTGTGGCGTCTCTGCAATGCCACTACTACCAACACCGGGCTAAACAGGCTCCAAAAATATCTTTATAAAAAAGAAAATGTTTTTTCGTGAGATAATGTAAAAGTTAAAGAACAAAGTTTCATAATTGAACATATGAGTACATTAGAAAAAAAACACATTAAATTATGCTTATTACCTTATATGTGTTAAGTTTTGACATAAGGAGATTGGTCTTTTTTAGGACATCAGGAATTTGATCTGGACGATCTGATAAACTAGCAAGTTCCTTGTTCACTTTAATGATATTTTTTTATTTATTAATACCATCGGATCAAGGGATGAATACAACCCCTCCTAATTGGTGGAATCATGATCAACATGGCCTGCCGACTACATATAATTTCAACAAAAACAATGTTATTTCAGTAAAATTATATAAGCAAATAATAAAATTCACATAAAATGAAAGTCGAATTTGATAATCATTTACATATTATGTGGCTGACCCTTTTCCATGATCATCCTGCCACATTATAATATAATTAGAACCCCCAAATATTAAAAAAATTGTAAACAATAAAAAAAAAAACTGATTGCCACCCAAATAAAATCAACCTCAACGATCAACCTCCCACATTATTATAAAATTGGGACCGTGAAATATTTAAAACAATGTTAAATTTACAAAAAAATATAATGCAATAAGTAGAGGTTGCTTAAATAGGTGTTGCATAAGTACTCGCACACTATTAGTCGATGTTTCTATTCGATTCAAATGGTAATCCACTAATAACTCTTCCAAGTGAGCTATCTTTTTTATTGTGAACATGACTACCCGATTCTCTTCGCGTCCCTCATATATGGAATTTGGTTGCTTATTTGTTGTCCTGGGTTGTGTGCTATTTATAAACCCTGTGATATTTTCGGAAGCTTTAGGCCTTCCATCAATATAGATAGTCACTCCCTTATTTTTATCCTTGTTTATTAGCTGTATATAATTTGCGACGAATGCATATCTCCGTATACTTCGCATGTACCAGAAAAACCGCATCCAATCGTTATAATTGTAACATGGTCTGACATAGTCCATAAATTCAGTTACTGTATTGTATTTTACAGTTATTCCATCCATGAAAATAGCCCCAGGCCATGCAGGGAGGATGGTGCAATGTGATATGTCATATTGTTGACAATGAAGTCAACATCTATAGGAGGCAGTTCCTTAGGTACCCATTTTTTCACCAGATGCTTATACCTGAGTGGCACCTCTATGTATCCTATGATCTCATCATCATAAGAGCATGATCCTCCTTCGAAAACAAAAAATTCCATGCATCTACAGAATTTTCGTTTGAATTTTTCACCTCCGGTCCTTGTTTGCTTATCATATCTACTAGATGTAGTCACATTTCCCTCTATTTGTCCTAATATTTCCTCACTTGACAAAGAAATATCCAACAGTTACCTGTTTGGTTGTACCTTCAGTTGCATGTGCACGTGTTGTTAGTGAGTAGTCCATCCTCACCCTAGTTCCAATTTTTGAACTTTTTTTCTATATTCAAAGTTTTAAATAAAATTTGTATATCTTTAGTTTTGGGTGCACAATTAGAGGGTGAAATTACCAATATTAGTAGGGGCACTCATGCATGCAATGGATTCCAAACTTAGTGAAAGGTATGAATTTCTAGGTAGGTGCACCTTAATTCGACTCACTTATCCATGCAAGCAATATGCAATATGGTTAGATTTCACACTACAAAATAATGGTCAACCACCTAATGTAATGTGATATCCCTCTTGATTGTAGACATATTAAGGACATATTAATGTGATATCCATGAATTTTACTAATTCTTGCCTTCATGGAAAAATAAGAGCTCACTTTTGAAGGTGCAAAGGATAAATATATTCATTGCATCTAACTAAGGCCGACCTAGGAGGATGTTGTACTCTAGGTCTACTAGAAGTACTAAAAAATGGGTGTCTACAATCTCAGGACCAAAAAAATAGGGATCACAATAGCATTGAGGGGTCTAGTCTTATATTTGTTGAAACCTTAAGGGGTCCAACATGTGGGTGAAAATAAATTAACACTAGGGACATGATAGATAGGAGTTCTTATAATGTTAAGGGAAAATCTCGGACACAAAATTACTCATTTAATGGTGAAATCATTGTGATGGATCTAAATGAAGAATGGGTTTACCATATTGGATTTCCATTTCTCTCTAAAAGGAATGCAGGAAATATCTAAGGAGAGAGAAGGGGACAAATCTTTTGTAAGCCTATGGGAGAAATCATAAAAGGGATTCAATTATATGGGTCATCTAGTCAATACATGCTTAGAGAACATTCGTGTAGGATGACATCTCAAAGACATGAGAGAATGACCTTTGAATGAAGGAATAATAATAGGAGGCAAGAAATCAACTAGCTTGGGGAGAGGGGGGAGGAACCATACTAGAATATTAATGAGGAGATTCCCATTTGGTTTGAGAGATGGCTCTAATCTAGTGAGAAGGTAGGGGAACCCTAGTGTCAATAAGGATAAAGGTTAGTTTTTGAGTAGGTTGATCTAAATAAATACCTACCTAATGCATTAGGAGGAAAATATCCAAGTCAGTGAGGTTAGGTAAAGAATCAAGTGAAGGTTGGTGCCTTTTGAGGTTAGAGTCAAACACTAGTGCCTGGGCACCTCTATCGATATGGATCCTTTATATAACTTTGAGTGTAGACTAACTAGAAGAAGGGTTGGCATGAGAATTCTCCTTCTTTGTAGGAGATTTAGGAGCGACCTCTTCTTCTTTGGAAGAACTGGAGTTGTCTTCAAGAGAAGCCTTCTTCTTTTTCTTCTTGGAAGACTTTAGAATATCATGATCGGGCATCATATTCTTGTAGCTGTTGAGTTTGGCATTTTGTCATGTCACAACAATATTAAGCTTAGGAGCTCTATTAGTTTGGCGTTTATTTGCATCAACTATTTAAGTTTTCAACAATCGTTTGTATTATGAGAGTCATGCTTGTGTTATTTACACCAAATGCCAATTTTTGAGGTTGACACATGATGTTGCTCCTTTTCTCTAATTTATAAGATAGTTCTAATTTCAATTTTGGGCAGGGTCATTTTTTTCACCATGTCTCGCATTGCATTTCTATTGGAGACTCACGGATTTGGTGTTTTAACTATGTTATCTCCCATAACAGACTTAAGTTAGGCATTTTCTATTTGATGGAGGTTGTCGATGGAATCTTCAGTTGAAGGTGGATCTCTGATATAATTTGTGATCATGTTGTCTCGGTTTGAGGCATTGATAAAGAGGTGATAAAAGGTGTCTTCTGGTAAATTTTCCATAGAGTCGTGCAAAACCTTACACCATCAATGAATGAAAGTTTATTTAGATTCCTCGTCTTCTTGTTTGAGGTTAACAAGGTTAAGTATACAGGATTCATTTGGTTGAGGGATGTTAAATTATTGGATGAACTAATTGGCTAACATGTAAGGGTTATAAATTGACTCTTTAGGGAGATGATGGAACCATTGAATGGCATCACCTATCAAGTATTGATGAAAAACATTTATAGTGATATTGTTGTTATAATGAAGAAACTTGACACATGTAGTAGTGAAAGATTCTAAATGACACTCAAGGTATTCCTTTGCTGGAACACCATTGAATTTAGGTAATTCAAGTAGTTTTGGGGAATACACGTCACTACAATTTGAGGGGAAAGGATTGTGTAATTTTTTTGTGTAGGAAGGTCTATATGATGCATGAAGGTATTTATCCCTACTTCCTCCATTTGAGCTCAAGTTTTGGTTTGAGTATGCAACATAGGGGGGGTGTTATTGTCAAAGGGTGGTATATTCCCACCTTCACCTCCCATACTTGGATGAGTACATGGTCATATACCATGGATACAAGAGGGTGGAATGTTGAACATGTTCATGATTGGATTCTAGTTTCCCTAAACGTTAGAGTTTTGAGGTTGCATGTATTCCCGTCTAAGAGGTTGGGAGAATGTTGGATGTATGCTTGGTTTTTGGGTTGTGTAGAGGTTTACATGAATGCTTGGTTTATGGGTTGTGTAGAGTTTGACATGAATGATTGGTTTTTATATTGTGTATAGGTTGACATGAATAATTGGTTTACATATGGAGATGAATGTTTTGGAGTAGGACATTAACATTCCTTGGCTAAGGTTTGGAAATTTTTTATTGTAAGGGGCCAATTGTTGTTGCTACACATTTACTTTGCTTTTTTAGAATATATCAAGGATAGAAGTTCAAGGTAAAGTTTGAGGAACCATCATAGATGTACCAAGACTCATGGATCTAAGGGATAATGGGATGGTTGATGGGGAGACCAAAGTTTCAATTGGGCCATGGATAGTGAGTGGAGCAACCACTTGAGAGAAAGAAGGAAAGATATATGTTCCATAAAAAGGGGGATATGTTGAAGAGGCCGGGAGAGGGACATATCAAGGGAAAAAACTATTGATCTAAGAGGAGGGGCTTCTCTCTTGCTTGGAAGAGAGGTGAGTTTCAAGCTAAGAGGGAGGTTTAGTGCATTGAATTTGAGGACCTCACATTATATCAAGTCCTTGCGAGAATTCTAGCTCAACACCTTGGAGGCATACCAAATGAGGGAGATGGGGAAAGGGATAATGAACAATGACTTAACCTACCATGTAAATAGTATTAAATTGAATGGCCCAATCATATAGAGGTAAAACCCCAAAGAAGGCATTACTTTTGGAAGTAACCATGTAGGATGCCAAAGACAAAGAAAATGAACCTCACTTATTTTCGAGAAAAGGGACACAACACTCCCTATTGTAGGAGAAGGCTAGTATAAGAAATAACATTTACCAGATAGAGGGGGGATAAAAGTAGTCTTTGAACACTTCCAGAATGGGATCATCCTTTTTAAGCAGGACAATGACTAAAATATCTTCAAGGGAATTTTATATATTTCCATGAAGGACATGGACAATTCTGATGTGGACAATTTTTCATGGAGGCATTTCTCCCGGACCTCTTCATGAAAGATTGTGAATCTATGGTGCATGTAAAAATATGTGAGATGCGGGTTTATGATAATATTTTGAATTCTCCAATCACATTGCTCATTTGCATTATATGGAGCTTTGTCGGTCATGACCTTGTGTAAACCATTCCATTTGGTGTTTGTTGCACTAAGTGTAAAGAACAATGTTGGAGAATTATAAGACATAAGTTAGGTATGAGCTATTTTTTACCTATTTATTCCATTTTATTTTAATGGTATCCATAATTTGTATTGATCAAATGAGGAATTACCTCGGAACTGATGACATTAGACACAAACTCAATCCTAAGTTCAACTAAGGAGAAAAAACAACACACGCTAATTAATCTAGGAGTCAAGCATGCAAACAAACCTTCTCACAAAGAAGTGCTAGTTGGTGATGGAATCCAACATCGCAGGATCAATGCATGAAGGGGATGAGTTTTGGCGAGTGGGAAAGTTACATTGATAACCTGCTTAACGAACTAATGCCCTAGTTCAAGTTACCTCACCGAGCAGTGGACAACCCTCCAAGGACTCAAGGAGTCCGAGTGAGTCTAGCCAATGCCAATCCCAGATACAACACCACCTTCCCTGTGCTGTCACCTTGTGTAGGAAGTCTAAAAGATTATGGCCTCTATGGTACCACCTACTATACCAAAGCAGAGGGGGGACAGTCGAAAATCGACACCAAGACCAATAAATAAGGGTTGATTACTCTGTCGGCCCCAATGTGACCTTGTGATTGACCCTTGTGTTAGAAGGGCTTCCCAAAGTCAGTGATATAGCAACTGGATTTCACTCCCTAACTCAAAGATTTATGTTTTTTTAGAAACTTTGTAAAGTTATTCTCACAATCCTATTCCAAATTTCTACACCTAAGCTAAGATGGGTTTGAAGAGCCCTAGAAAAGTTGCTAGATAAATTTTAATTAGCGCTTGATTTTAAGCTGTTGTTACTCAAAGGAGTGGTCATGAAACTGATGGCATTTTGACTTGACTCTTTAAACCATGCAAGATGAAAATGAAATGCAAGAATTCAACTTCTATGAAAACTAGCTATGGGAAGGAGTAGGAGGTTTTAAGAAAAGAAATAATTTCTTGATAGATTACTATGTGTGCACTGCTAATGACAAAAAGTATGAGCTAAGTATCTAGATAAATGGAAGAAAAATGACCCAAATTTTAAAAATACCATGCAAATGTCATAGTTCACTTATTACACCTATACAACATTAAATCAAATGTCATCATTTCTAACATAGTAAAATTTTATGATTATAGAGACCACCATACACATCTTAAATACTCATAGGGATCACAGGGGCTTCACCTTGTGGATGAGCAAGAATTATTTAAGGGAAATGGGAAATGGGTACTCAAAGAAAGATACATAGGGACATATACCTCTAAGTGCATATCCTCAAAGTAAATCATCATCCTCGTATCATATTTTAAAAATTGAGTGGTGAAGGAAAAATGGATGTGGTGGGGTCAGCTAGCAACATGATAAAAAATGGAAGTGATATCACCGGATTTCATAATAACAGGGAATATCATAGGATCGTTTTAGGGGTCCTAAAGAGGCATAGATGGAACTTGCATATTCTTCAATGGTTTCCTTTATCAATAATAGTTGGTACAAGGGTGGGGACCTCTACATATTTGGTAAGTTGGTTTCAAATTAGTATAATCAAATCAAAGGGTGCAATTTTTGGGGCTCTCGGGATAACAAGATCCAAGTGTGAGTTTCCCCATCTATCTTTACCAATGAAATATGGAGTAATATTAGGGTTCTATCCATCATTAGTGCGCATAACAATAAGGTTTATCTCAGATATGCTCAAGTGAGGCTACAAATTAGGCATAAAAGGAAATAGAGCTGGTTGGATATTTGGGTCACCCAAGTACAAATGGACTATCTGTTATAATTTGGAAAACTAATCTAATTCTGCATTAAAATGAAAATAAAACATTATTATTTTCCTTCTCCCACCCCTTCATACATCTATGTCCCTTTGTCATATCCCCTTTTGGGGTCATGGGAGCCACAAATCCAAAAAATCATCTAACAAACCAAATATAAATGCAAATGCAATTTACAATTAACATTATAGACCCAACATATTCAAGCAATCATAAACTTACTGGATTATGATTGAAGAAAAATAATGCATCTATCTAATGCATTGATTTATGATCCTTTTATAGTTGGTTATAGAAAGAGTGAAAAAGTGAGGGAACACATGTTGGCTAACAAATGAGGCAAATTGTGTTTGCAAAAGTGCTAGTAAAGGCCCAATTCTATGTAAGTGATTAATAGTAAGCATGTGAAATTAGACACAACTCTTAAAATGCTTTTCATTGTAAAACACTCTTAATGAAGCAATTTCATATGGGTTTTGGGATCAAATTCATATGGGTTTTAACTAATGAAGCATGATTTCCACAACCACAACAATCATCATTGTATGACATACATGAGAAACATAACCCGAAACTAAAGCTTATGCTATCATTTATAAGGTAAGACAAGAACTAAAAACAAAATTCAAATGAGCCATGATAGATTGCTTATGCTTGAGTATGGCGCTCTTTTAATATTTTAAATCCAATGCAAGGAGGTGAAATGGTGTTTGATTCAAACCTCACAAGTGTTGGGAAATTCAAAGGCTTCATATAGGCCAAATTTTGCTCATACTTGTAATGAGTAATATAGGCCAAACTATGCTCATACTTATAATGAGTAATCGAAATTTAAAAAATCATTTTGAGGTTGAGTTTATAATGATAAATATGAAATCAAATAATATCCATTCAAAACCTTTAGTGTTGGTAAATATCACAGTGAATAGAATGATGGTTTTGAGGCCATGAGACTATTATACGTGCAAAAATATTCAAGGTACATGAAGTAGGTAAGTCCAGGTTGAACATAACAACATTGAGAGGATTTGGTTTTTTATCACTTGATCATAACTAAATGAAAATGGACCAAAACTAAAAAAGAATATAATAATATGCTTTTGGTTAAATTATCCATAATTGAAAGAGGAAAGTTTCAGATCTGAATGGATCTTGAAACTGCATGAAAGAGCAGATAGGAGAAGAATAAATTTCCATGTTGAGGGAACATGACATATCTCCTTCCATGACCCTCAATTAAAGAGTTTGGTTTGATATTATGGCCTTCAATTTTTCATTTCAGAGTCATCGAACTTAGCTGGGATTTCATGCTCGATTGAAAGAATGTGGGCTTAGGGTGATGAAGAAATAACACATTGCGACTTGGGGAATGGTGAATTAGGGCTTGTATGCGATGGAATAGTGGTGAAAAAATATGCCCCAAACCTAGGTTGAGAATGAATCCATTTTATTAATTATCAAATACATGCAAAATTTGAGTGTGCAAAGGTTATACTCACCATTCTTTCCCACAGTCTCGCGCCTCCTTGCCCTCGATAGTTTCAATCCTCCTTTCTTGGTTTGATATTTCCCTCCTTTCCCCCAGTCTCAAATGTCCCTCTCGCGCCTCTTTTCCCTCGACAATATTTCCTTAAATAAATCCCTCCTTACCAAAGCCTGTCTCCTCAAAGTGTATGGGTGTCCCTTGACACTCTTTCACCTCCTTTCCCTTGACAATAATCTTGCACCTCCTTTCTCAGTATGATCGGTCTCAGATGGCCCTCGATTAGAGTAATAAGGAGAAGCAAAGGTGTAGGTTAATGGTTCAGTTGACTAAGAAAAGGCTATGGTAGAAGAAAGGGCAACATAGGTCACAAAGAGATAGGTACCAGAGTCTCCTTGCTTGGTCTTCTTGATCTCAAATGGGCTTGTTTGCTTGAATAAGGGTAACTGATTTGAATTATGTTTCCACCTTAAATAAAACCTGCCTTAATTAAGAAATACCTCCTTACCAAACCCTGTCTCGACCTCAAAGCGTATGGGTGAAATCGAATTATGTTTCCACCTTAAAGAAAACCCGCCTTAATTAAGAATTCTGCCTTACCAAACCCTTTCTCAGCCTCAAAGCGTATGGGTGAAATTGAAGGTTATTTCTACATTTGCATATTGAGTAGAGTAGATATATAAAAAAGAAGTAATAATTATTTGAATTAAAGGATTTTAGTATTTGTTTTTTTTTTAAATTGTATTAAGAATAGATATTTACTCTTTGATTTTTTTATGAAGGGGTAATTTATTTTAGTAATTATCACTATAAAAATTATGAAACTTAGGTGGAAAGATGGGAAAATAACCCATACATGAACCAATAATTAGTATTAATGTCTAACCAATGTCAAGGGATATGAGGGCCCTAAATGACACTTCTTAGGCTCATTCGTCATGAACAACACCTAGAAGCCTTAGCATCAAAGTTGGATAAGGACACCATTAGGAGTTTTTTTGTAGTAAGGATGGGTAGAGAGGCCTTAACCAACACATCACTCATTTTTAAGGCTTCCTTGAAGGCCTCCAAGCTATAGGATATAGGTTCCAAGAGTAGGTTTTGTTCCCTAGAAATGGGTCTTAACAACTAAAAATGGTTAAGGGAGGAGTAAATGACTTAATCCATAATTGAACCTTCTCAAGCTCATGTGCCATGAAAAACACCTAGACCATCACCTTTTATATGTTTTGAATACTATATACATATGGGTCTCGTGGCCTTGACAATGGTTGTGGTAGGGAAACAAGCCTCAAGCCCTTAACCTGCATGGTTAAGGGAGGGAAACAACAAATCAAGCCCCAAACATATCATATCTAGCTCAAGCACCATGAACAAGTCCTCAGGTCACCACACAAGACCATGGATGGGTGAACAAGTTGTCATCAAGAGCCTTGAACAAGTCCTCAAACCAACATAACATAACTTAATTGGCCTTTAATAGGGATATAAACATCATGATTAGGTTTTGTACATTGAAAATGGGTGTAGAGGCATAAACATGGAAAGTTGGAAACAATGGCCTAAATACCTAACTAAACCTTCTTGAGCTCAACCACCATTGACAACACCTAAAAACCATGACACGAGTCCTCTCTAGGGATTATTGGCATCTAAGTTGAATATGAGCGACATTATGAGGTCTTCTTGATCATCATGGATGGGTCTTAGGTTCATGACTATAGTTGATGAAAGGAAACAAGAGTCTTCAACCCTAAACCTTGCTTCTCAAGCTCAAGAACCATAGACAAGTATTCAAATCACCACATATGACCTATGTAACATATCATTCACCTCAAAGTGGAATTTGGGCACCATGAATAAGTTAGTTTTGAACAAACAATGGGTCTCAAGGTCTAACCAAGGTCAAGGGAGGGAAACAAGAGAGTACTTGTTCCCTAAGTGAACATTCTTAGGCTTAACTTCTATAAACAACAACTACAATCCACACAACTTATCAGGATATAGTGTTGGACGAGTCCTTGAGCCATCACATAGGACCCTTGTAGGTTATTTTTGGACTATTTGAGGGATACAAGTACCATTATTAAACCAAAACATATGCCCTAAATAAAAATGTGTCAGACCCCCCGTTAGCACTCTGTAAATCTATCTGGCTGAATAGACAAACGACAGAGGTAACTACTTCAACTTACTTTAGAGCTGAGGCACTAGCCTGCTCAACTCAGAGAGGGCTCTCTCGTGTCACTTAATACATCTATGGAAATCGGTGGCTAGAATTGGTTTGTTTTGGGGTTTTAATAAAGTTGTTGAAGAGCTGAAGATGACCTTTGGGCTATGGGGTCAAGAATGTAGGATGCATTTCCAAATCGTGAAAACAATCCAGAGGAAAAGGCTAAATGAGGAAGTGACTTATGAGTTTATGCTTTTAAATTTTAGATGATATCAGAATAAAATAAACACACAACTATTATCAGAGAATTATAGTAATGAATTCTGAAATGGTTTAGAAGAGATGAACACAGTCTAAATCGTCAAGCCGAGAGCATTGAATAATAAATTCTGGACTTTTAGTTTCTAAATTTAGACAGAAGAAAGCAAAATGAAAATACAAAATAACAAGAATCACATACTATGAGAGAAAATGAGACTCATAACACCACCAATTAGAATATTTTCATAAAAGTCCCAAAATCTGCCTCTACACCCATGTATTCATTCCAGCCCCAGAGATTTATAAAGTTTTCCTGCACAAAGGGCATGCTCCTCTTTTCTCCATTATTCTATACTCGTGAGGCCAAGCATATATAAAGGAATTTCGTATGGAATTTAAAACATTCCGACTTCCTCATAATTCTAAAAATAGATATGAGTTACAAAAAGGAAGAACAATTGTATTATTTAAAGGGATCGTTAGTAATTGGTCTGTCATATCATGACTCCCTTCTCTTAAGCCAACATCTGTCCAAAACTATCTGAAATACACCAAAATTTTACCTAAGGATTCACCTCATCTTGGCGATTTCCTCCTCCAGGGTACTCCACCAATCAAAATTTTCCCCGACACTCTCTATCATCTTGGTTTTGGCCTCTGATTTCCTCCTTTTTCTCCTCTTATTCTTTGCAGCTGGGTGGTAGGTGTTGTCTGCGTGTTCATTTATGACAATATCCCTTATAATGGGGTTTAATATTACTCTCGAATCCGTCTCAGTTTCAGGTTTGGTATGAAATTTAGTCGTCTGCATCTGCAAGAACCATCTTTCATTCTTACTTATTGACCTACTTGGTACCTTAGCTAAGAACCCAATTGTGCCAGATGCCATTTGGTGGATATTATCCATGCTTTCCAAACTTCGTAGAGACCTTGACTTGGCCACCCTTTGAGTTTATAGAATTCAAGAGCATAGGTTGAGCTTGTTTTTCTTACGCATAAGATGACAATTTCCTAGAATAAGATAAAATGATTCATATCTGAGATTTGATGTTCTGTGTACTTTTCTCACGAATTACTGTCACAGTACCTTGGTGTGCCACGCTTCATCAATCCAATTCGAATGATGAGCCTTGAGTTATTTATGTGACAACGTCCTTTTAGTACGTCATCTGGGAAAGTACCTGGACCGGTGATGTGAGGTGATCTGACCAACCACCATCCTCCTCGTGAGCTATTGACATGACGTTTTGAACCACGTGACATCAAGGCCATAGGAAAAGTGGTTTCGGGCAATCCACCATCTCCCTCGATGCGTGTGTAAGAGCGCCACGCTTCCCCATCGAAACCAGAGTAGTTTTCCCCAGTCTGCCATTGCGATGTTAAGTTCTGTGCTATTTGTTTGTCCGATGTAGGCTTCAACCGTAGATCTGAGATTCTTCAAGATCGATGGCCTGCCGAGCTACTCCCTTCCCACTTCCGCTACATTCGTTCATACGTCGCAGAATATAGCCGAGCACTTTGAACTATCACTCCTTTACTGGGGTATAGAGTCTCGCTAAACTTCAGAAGTTTTTAGATCCTGATAAAATTGTTAGGATGATAACACCCCCCATTAGGAATGGTTCTCAGGGTTGTAGTTGGTGTTATTTAGAATCCAAATCAGGATATAATGGATCCATGAGTAGGTTTTGTACAATAGAAATGGGTCTTGAGGGCTTAACATGCAGGTTAAGGTGGAAATAAGGATCTTAAGCCCTAACTAGACCTTCTTGATCTTGAATTCCATGGTTAGGCCGGGAGGAAAAAACTTGGACCTTATTCCCTAAACATCACTTCTTAGGATCAATCACCATGAACAACACCTGCAAATTACCATAACACAAGCCCTATCAACTAAGGGGTTTTAACATTAGATTTGGAATATATGGACTCCATTAGGAGGTTTTGTGCACTGATTATATATCATAGGATATTGACCATGGTCAAGGAAGGAAAACAAGTGGTGCCTCAAGATATTGTTGAATATTTTTGAGCTCAAGAGCCTTGAATGACTAGTGCTCCAACCAACACATGAGTCCATTGTATGGGTTGTTTGAAATCCCATGAGTGTGTTATATGATTTAAGAATTAACACTGATGCATGTTGGAGGTAAGGGGTTACAGGGGTTAAGTTATAGAGGATAATGGTTATGGATTATAAGGGTACAAAGGTTATATAAGTGATGGGTTATATTAGGGTTTAGGTTTTATTGAGTTATAATAGTTAGGTGTTAGGTGTATTAAGGTAATCCCTTAATTGATCTACCAAAACTTGATTATAGCCTAATATATCATCAAGAATAGACATCAATACTAAGCCCGTCATGACCAACTATGGGATGTGGGTTGATGGTTATAATGTTTGTGGATTAACTTTTATAGGTGTTATATAAAGTTTTAGGGATTAGGAGTTGTAGTGGTTATGTCTTATATTAGGGTTATAATGTACTGTGGAAGTGGTTATTTGTGTTGGGAGTCATATGGGTTAGGAATGAGATGGGATATAGGGTTATGGATCAAAGGGTATAGGAATCTAGTGCTATTTTAGTTAGATGCAATAGAATGTGTAAGGATTAGAGATTAGATGTCTTTATATATACCAAGGGTTCTATTAGTTGTTAATGGGATATGGGTTATGTTAGTGTCATAAGTCACTCCTGGATTGCAGTAGGATAAAAGCACGATGCCCATCATTTTATGCCACCATTTGTTTATAAAAAGGGGGTGATCGAATGGAGGTTAACTCAAAACAATATTGTTCTAACTATGAAACTAGACCAGGCATGCATGGGCAAGTGAGGTCTTAGGTGAACTTCAGATAGTGAGTTGTAGTAAGGGTGAATAGGGGGAAGACTTGTATAAGAGAAATGCAAAGGTCTATCGTAAACATCAGGTTTCTAGCAGACTGTAGGAGAAACATCTAAACGCAATATCTTCTTACATTCAAACGCAGAAAAGCGGAGAATACAACAATGCAACAATAAATCCTTTATCGTAACATAATTGTAATAATTCATGTGAATCAGTCAATCATGAATTCCCTCGGTATGAGATGAAAACTAGATGGGGGTAGGAAAACTATCTGTCATTAAACAAGAAATATTACATACAGATGCATAACCAGAGGACTAGAGTGTCTATTAAAACTTTACAATCGGGAGATTCGCTCTACCATCGATGGATTACAAAAATGGTGAAAACGCCTTCATATACTCCAACCAAAACCCCTAGCAGTGAAAACAAGAAACAACAATAAAAGAATTACATTGGCATGGATTCTGATAGTCTGCGCATGCAGACTCCGGACGATCGTGCGCTTCTGGTAGACGCAATCAGACCCTTGACTGTCCTTGCAGGTGAATCAAAATGCTTTTAGTCCTCTGTCGGACTTTCCCTTTATAGCGGAGACGATGTTTAACCACCTCCAACAACTGTAATAACTGCCATCTAGGGATCAGGGATAGTCTTAGTCAACTCTACCTCCTGGGACATGGAGGTCTCCTTCGGGTGCCACCTGGATCAGTTGAACGGTCAGACTGCTATGCAGGAACCCCTGTGGCGGATGTGGACGAGGGCGCGGCGAGGGGGTGAAGGTGTGAACACTGCGGAGGCGGTGGAGGGAACTGTGACATCGACTGAGGGATGCCACATGGTCTGAAGAGGACACAGGTTGAGGTGAAGTGGAGCTCAGGGGTATGTGTGAATGGTGGAAGGTGCTAAGGTGGAGATGACTGGGGGGAAGAGACACCAGGAGGGAGGCGAGAGGACGATGCACCAAGGAGGGGCCATGTGGGTGGAAGTGGCAGGATACGAGAGGGCGCTGAACTGAGGAGGGAATGATGTGGAAGCAATATGGCAGGCAGCCCCCCCCCACTAGTGGCTCAGATATTGAGCCGTGCGTCCTCAGATGAATGGTCCCAATCCCTTTGGGGTTTCTGGCACTGGGAGTTCGCGACGCACTTCCTTCTTAAAATCCCGATTAACCAAACCGCGAAAGTACGGATGTGTGCCGCGTGTCCTTCAGAGGAACGGTCGAGATGGGATTTGAAGTTAGAAGAGGGTTACCTCCATTACTAGGATCGCTTGATGTGACTGGGCACTAGGACCATGGGATTAGCTTCAAAAGCACTTATCGGTATTTCTCATTTTGGCGATTTCTGCCGCAGTGGATGGGAGGTCTCTTGTCTCTCGAAATGCCGATCCCCGAAACGTTGTCTGGCTTCCACCTGTCCCATCACATGGCACGGGCCAACACCCTTTTCCCAAGTCTGTGCCCCTTGTGATCGAATGCCATGACTGTGGGCCCAACTATGGGCGCTTTCGGCGTTTCGGGGTTCGGGGTATAGTGACGAGAAACCATTACCCTTCAAACTCCCGAATGCTGAAATGCCAACGTGACTAGATCTCGCACCACACGTCTTTGGGATGGACGACTGGTAACCTGTCTTTCATGTAATATAGGCGCTATCCATCGCGCTAATCTCGACGCAACTCTGTTAACTGGGATTCCCCGTCGACCGTCGATCTGCTTCGCCAAATGATCCTTGCTGTTGAAATCAGACTGCTCGCTTTCTTGATTTTTTAAATCCGAAATGGACTTCTCCTATGGGCTGCACTTGATGCTTAGGCTGTGGCCTTGGACTAGAGTGCATTTGATGGGTTTCCACACCCTCTTTCTTCGCATTCTACATCAAGGGTCTGAAAATGGGAAAAAATACCCTGCTTGCAAGAATTGGTGCTAACAGGTTATTGATATTATAGATGGTAGGGGATAGGGAGGTTATATTAGGGCTTATAATATTAAGAGGGTTATAAATGTTAAGGGTTATATGATAACAATTACATAAGGGTTTGGTTTATAAGAGTGTTAGTGGAAACCTATTTGAACATGTACAATTTATAGTTTTAAGGTTATTTTACATTAATGTTATGTAACTATTAAGGTGGATTATAAGGTACGTGTATGTTCTATGTATGAAGGTAAGGCATATTAGTTCTTAGTTTGCTCGGATTTTACCTTTTAAAAGTTGTAATTTTCTTGTTTTTTTTCAAATTGTCCATGACGGTCATCATGGGATAAGATATAAGAGATAAGAATATTGAAAGCTACCAATATCCTACCAAAGAAACATTCCTTGTAGAGATAAGAGTATTGAAATCTATCAATATCCTTCCAATCAAATGATGCTTGGGCCATAAGGGCTTGCCAAAGTTTATTTGCAAGCTAAGTCAGTTCAGCATTTGCATGTGACATAACACTATCATTTAATAGTCAAATTGTTACATTTCATTGTCATGCATCATGTGTGAGGACTTGAGCCACCACAAAGGAAACATACAAATAATATTTGTCTTATGAACAAGATATGGTACTATCCATTTTGAGGTTTGGAATATACATTTTTCTTATAGAATACACTACATTACACCATATAATCCCTACACTCCTTGCAAACCATGTAACACCATTCAAAGACACATTCACGACCTCTAATCCCCATTCACATGTCACTATTTCCCATGTCTAGTCCATAATGTAACAATTATGACATTTACGATGATGATGAAATTTATTGATCATTCCAGGTATATTGATCATTCATGAGGCCAAAAGCATATCAACTCATGCATATTTAGACCTTATTGCAGGATTGATTGCATTAAGGTAGCTTATTTTAACTATGTATTTCTCCATGAGAAAGAGAGAGAGTTAACCTATGGTAGTCAATTTTCTTTTAAAAGAGATTAATAATAGTTCATACTTGCATTTTTAATGACCCAATTCTTCGGTGACGGGGGTTCATAACCATATAGAGCTTTAAATTGGGTAATTTTGGAGGTAGAGTAATACATAATATCACAATATTCCATTGGATGGAACCATTGCATCCATTTCCTTTGTTTATCCCATGTGTAAATTTAAAGATACTTGCGATGAATTAACTATACTTGGAACCACCTCATCCATTTCCTTTGTTTATCCCATGTAAAGATTCTTGCGACGAATTAGCTATACTATCGACGAACTTTTTTCGTCGATATTATAACTAATTCGTCACAAGATTATTTACATTCGTCGCTCTTGCAACGATATTCTTTCCTTGTCTCCTACCAATAAATTACCTTCTTTGTCTCTCTTGCCGAAAAAAATGTTTGCATAAGTGATGGGTACTAAATTATCCTTGATTTTCTCCTCTACGTATTCTAATTCTTTTCACACCACCATGTATATCAATATTTCTTGAAGGTTAAAAATATCAACATCAACTTAGAAGAGAATCCAATATCATATTTCTCTACTTCTATAGAGACTACTCTCTCAATGTTTTAAAAGATAGATACATGACACTACACTTAAATGACAAATTCCAACACTTGATGGTTTTAATTAGGATTCATTTCATATTTGGTTTATCAACTTGAAATTAAAATTTGATACTTTGAAAGCTAGTACCTTGAGTCAAATACAAATATGAAATTAGGAATCATTAACATATCTANNNNGTCAAATACAAATATGAAATTAGGAATCATTAACATATCTACTAGAACATTTATTCTAACCTATAACAAATATGCTAAATTCTAATAATTTCTTCTCATAACTAGAAGCTGGTTTACATTTACAGTTCCCTTCCACATGGCCATTTGTACTCATTATTGCTGCCTGCATGAAACTGTCCTTCAAAGACATCACCCTGCAATTCTTCTTGATATAAATCTATTACATTAATGGCAAGTGTCACATTATTCCACTTTATTACATTGCATTAGTAAGTGCTTCAATATGAGATAATGGAGTTTAATCTTTGAATAAGTGGGTGTGTGAGTCAAATTTGAGTCCAGAAGTGAGATCGGAAGAG
>CBVK0100971121.1:0-10892 GCA_900067695.1 Picea abies | reverse complement strand
TAAAATCAAATTATATTGAGGGATTAAAATTTTAAAAGGGAATTGATTGTTTTTCTACTTATGCTAATCAAAATCTATTAATTAAAAGGGAAGAGGGGTAAAAGGTAATTTTCTACACTTGCTAATTTGAGTTTTCGATAGAAAGGGAAAAGAGAGAAACTTAAAAAGAATTGGGAAACTAAGGGGAAAAGGGGGAAACATAAAGAAAAATGGAAACATAAGGGAAAAGCAGAATGACTAACTTAGTAAGGAATTTTGCCTTTAAGAACTTTATAAATTGAACTCAACTAGGAATTTAGTAAGGGCGTAAGTCATTAAAATGTGTAAGGGAATTTGGGGACACCTAGGAGAGATTCTAGGAATGCTTTTAGGTGGGTGAGGGAGATAGGAGTAAATAATTAATTAATGAAATTAGTTTCTAATGCAACTAAGGGGATGGGTGACATGTGTACGGGGGAGGACTTTTCTGAATTAATTTATTGAAAAATAAATTAAATGAGATTTTGGGAAAGAAATCACTTAGAAACTCTATATAAAGGAGGGAGGAGGAGGAGTATGGATCTCTTCTATGATGCGTAACATTACACTGCAGAATTTTTGACTTGATTGACTTATCTTGTGGGAGTTGAGATACCCAGCTCGGGTATCAGTGGTAGATTGACCTTTCGAAGCAAGCTAGTTGCTATTTGTTCTTGGGTTTAGAGTGAGTGGCCCCTTTGTGGCTCGGGGGGCTAAGGGGGAAGAAGAGTACCCATAGCGTTGGTTGGGAGGTACCGGTGAAGTCACATCAATCGACAAGCGGGAGCTGGATGGAGCGCATTGGACAACGACTCGGAGTTGTCACCTTGGGCTACGGTACGCGTGCTTTTATTTTGGCATGGTATATTAGTATTGATCTTGCGCTTTCATCTATGTACTTTTATTGTGTAAAGAAAAGTGTTTTACTTAGCGTTTTTAATCGAGAACTTAAAATCATCATAGATTTACGCTCGCTACATCGATTTGATCTCTTTGGCCACCGATCCTTGAGTGTTATGACTGTATTGTTTTTTTTATTGATTTTTCAAAGAGTTTTTTCTTTATCTTTCATCCTCATCCCTAGATCATCAGTCCACGCCTGAGCAGTCGACCACGAGCCAGATTGATGTTCGTCACTTCGGTTTTAATAGACCTATAGAACCTAATGGCCTACTTTTTTGTGCGTGGATGATGAGCGAAAGATAGTTCGCTCAGATGTCTACCCCTGTTGATTGTTCCAAGTTGAGTGATTGTCTTGCACCTTATTGTGATTGGTTACCTTTGCGATTGTTTATCCTTTCCCTCAATGAGCCGCTTATGATCCTCTACGTTTTGGTCTCTGCATTTTGATGGATTTCCTGGCGAATTATCTGTACATTTTCAATACATTTTTGGGCAATTTAAGTCTGTGTTTGATACGTCTCGTGGCAAATTTACTATGTAGTTTTTTAATACATCTGGCCTGCCAAGTAACTCTACGATTTACTATTTTGGATGAAGAATTTTACTCTGCCTTTGGTCACACTGAACTATGTTTTAATTCTTTTTATTTTGCGTTCTGAATTGTACTTTATACCTACATTTTCATACTATATTTTACATCCTAGTTGATTAGGAATTAGTGATAAAGAATTAGTTTTAAACCACTAATTCAAATTTTATTAAGTGATAAAGGATTCGTTTTAAACCACTAATTCAAATTTTATTAACTGACTTCTCAATTCCCACAATTTAATAAAAAAAAAAATGGCTTAATTAAGTTTAAAATAAATATTTAAAAACTGAAATTTAAAAACCAAAATTGAAATAACATAAGCAATACTTAGCAAATTAATAATGAAGTTCACCAGTATGGACTACGTCTCCGAGTTAGCTTCAATTTATGACCCATCCATTCAAAAAGATGCAAAGGACAAATTTAAATTTAAATTTCTTTAAATCAGAAAATGGCCTTCAATCTACAAAAATCAATCTTTGTCATCCTCTAAGAATATAACAATGGCTTCTTCCAACTTAGACTTTCCTTATTCTCCCAATCAAGGGGTTCTCTGCTGCCAATATCCTCCCATGACCCAAGTCTAGTACTTATATCAAGTGTGTAATGTATGGCTGAGGAGCTAGCTTTTTTGGGATCAAATTCCTCTGAATCTTAAGCACTTCCCCCTCCTCTCATTTACAGCGATATCATTCTCGAAGAAGCATTTGGAAAAAACTCCAATCCGAGACCACTATCAGTAAATTAGTTTTAACAAAGTGTGTGACTCAGAGAGCTAACAAATATGAGTCAAGATTTGAGAATATAGGTTACAATTTGAGGCGACGAGCTAAGTATTAAGGATGTGATCTGAGTAATATGAAGATGTGATCCGAGTAATTGGAGTGCGTATGAGGCAATCTGAGGGTTTTAGGCCGTGCTAGGGTGCATACGATGTGATTCCAAACCAATGAAATATAATGTTAATAATTTCAACGTATGACTTTTAAATACATTGTTTTTAAGTAGATTATATCATTTGAGTGAATTATATTTAAGATTATGTCCTTCGAGTGAGTGAATTATGTTTGTACAATGAAACCTCCTAAAAGGTCATGTTTATCCAATAAAATGTCATGTGTATCCACTTAAAATATTCTCATCAATGCATACACGCACATTTATTGGTTGACATGATTTTAACAAAATGAAATCATCAAAATGATCTTTAATATAATTTTTAAGAAATAAATTCATAGAAGAATTTTTAACCTTTTGGTAGATATGATATTCACCTTTGGTCAATGTTCTATAACCACTTTCCTTGAATTGTGATGATGTAGTTATTATTAAAATATTTTAAAAAATAATAAAGATATATATTACTTTTATATAAAAAAAAATTATATAAAATTTTATTTGTATTTTTAGATTACAGGATATCCGAAGGAGGAACAAGAAACTTCATATCTAGTTCATAACCACTTCAGCAGCTAAGTTATTAACAAAACAAAAACAAACAATTTAAATAATATGATCTCAACAACATATTGTGTAAAATCGTTAAAAGTTTCCATTTAAGTAGGACACACAATGCCAACAATATAATATTTAGTAGTTAGAAATATGATGTTAAATAAATAAATTACATTGATTTTATGAAAATTGATACAATGTTGTACATATTTTTAACAAAATAATTTTGCTTTCATAATATTTAAATTACTTTTATCATATTTGTGATTGGATAATCAATTCTTTGTCTTACGGTCTAGTTTTAATAAAATGTTATTTTTTCAATCTTAAATTATATTTAAGTTTTAAATTTTAATAGCCAAACTCGCACAAAATGCAAAATTTTTCCTTTAAACTCATGTCAATAGAATACATACATGTAATGCCATATATTGAATGTAAAGTGTAATTTTGCCCAAATATTTGTTTTTAAACCATGTTATAAGAAAGTTTACATTTATAGTAGTTGCATACTCTTTAATTCCCGAGGACTTTGCTATTTCAATTACAAGATACATATACAATATAGTGAGAGGGGACTTTGCTATTTCAATTATAAGATACATATACAATATATCACTAGACCTATAGTTTACAAACTCTATATTGTCACTTACTCCCCATTATTTTATCACACTAATTTATCATAAATCAAGAGGAATATGTAAGCTTTTTTTCCTTACAATTGAAGTGGCAAGATTAATACTTATTTTCTTTACCTATCTTCTTTAATTGATCTAATTCAAAAAGTAAGTAATGGTTTTTTATGTTTTCACTATTTCATACCTTCGGTCACACCTTCTCTCTCATTCCACTACTCCAACATTATTAAAAAAATGAATATTGAAAATCTTCTTACACTAAATAGTTGTCAACTATTTTATTTTGTTGTGTATTCCTTTAGCTAAAAATCTTGGATGCACATAAAAAATAATCACATGCATTTTTTATATTTATTAGAAACTCTACTATCCTACACCAAAAAAAAATCATATTTGTAAAAAATTATTAAAATTTTTAATATAATAATTAACCATTTATATTTAACTGTTTAAATTTTACAATAAATAATAAATTTATTTTTATTTATTTATTCGAACCTTATGGTATTTATATAACACATGAAGTGATCTCTTCACTTTCATCATCTTCTCAATATCTAATTCAATTCGAAAATAAATATAATCATTTTCTTTTCTTCTTCGTTCATCCCATCTTTCGAACAATCCGGAATAATCTCTTCGACCATTCAAAATTGAGTGAACAATTCTCAATAAAATTGAATCTTCCATGATTAAAAAATGAACATGCAACGAATCTTTTTTTAGAACAAATTACCATTAGTATGAAGTCTCTTCCATTTTTGTTTTACATAAGTTACTATGCGCCTACCAATGAGTGATACAAATGGGTTGGGTTGATGGTTTTATTAGGAAACATGATATGTTTTTTTTGGTTTTAGTATAATTTTTTATTTTTATTATGACTAATATTATTTGGTTGTTTTTTTGGTAGAATGGATTTTGGTAATTTTTTCTTTTTTGATAAATAGTAAGCTTATAAATAATAGGTGAAAGGATCAAGTTCCTAAGAATTGTCACTTAATATCTTAATATCCAAGTAAAGACTGATTATAGATGAGATGTACAATATATCAAAGTTGTAATAGTAAGAGAATATCAAAAGTAGTTGTTTTTAAATGATATTGTAACAAAATTTGTAACATAATTTTCTTTGATTTAAATTTTATGAAAAAAATAGAATATTTTATATATAGGAAAAATATATTTGATTTGTATATAGATATATTTATTTTGATAAAAATAAATGTTTTTATTAGATTTTAGGTGAAAATTGATATATTTTAAGTAATTTTGATAAGCAATGCCCCACCACTTCTCCTGCAACATGAGTTTTTGGAATATAGGCTAATGCACTTTTGGTATTGGTATAAGCATATTCAAGTTTTTGATATGCAATATTGTAATTCAAACTTATGCACCAAAAACTTTTCAAGAGGCACATTGAGAGCCATTTTAGTGACACTTGTTCTATATTGATTTGCTCAATAATCTATTAAACTACAAATTAATATTATTATAATATTAATTTCATTCATTATTATAAATATTAATATTAGACTTTTTTTTCATTAAAGTTTGTTTCTCTTGTATCTTATTTCTTCATTTACTATATTGATGTTTATCCAACTTTCTATATTTAGAATTAAACAATATTGTATTGGTGATCTCCCCAACTTCTACAGAGAATACACATGTAGCATCATACAATATATTAGACTTTAATACGTTAATATATTAAATTCTTTTTTAGTTATTATTGAGTACCAATTTGGAATTGTATTAAGATCTGCAAAATTAAAACTTTATATTGTTAGAACAACTATAATATATACACATATAATTTTAACATTTTTTTTAAAATTAAATTTTATAAGTATTAACTTAGAACATTTTTATAAATTTGAATCATTGTTTTGTTTTGCATAAATTTAAATATTAGTATTCTAATATGAAAATACAATGAAAACTAATGATATGGTTGGTTTACAACAACACTGGAGCAATTATAGATAGAGAGGAGTTGATTTATTAAGCTTTCATGTTTAATATTTGTTCTAATGCAAACATGTATGCATTAAAAGTTATTTATATTCACAACTATAAAATAAGTATTATTAAGTTTTTTATTTAAATAATTTTTGAAATAATATTTACTTGTAGTTTTATCTTTGTTTTATAGTATTTTTTGAATAAATGTAACATACATATTTATAATAAACTAGGTGTTTGTAACAACTAAATAAAAATGTTTGCATTTTAATTTAATAATACTTAAAATTGATACTTGTTAATACCCAAAATAGAATTTAAATTTAAATCTTTCTATATGAGAAACTCATTCTTAAGTTTTTCATTTCTTTGAAATTGAAGCTCCCAAAAATTTCTAAGTTCTCAAAATAAATCATAAAAAATTAAGAACATAAAATTTTCCATACAACTATGTTTTTAACTTAATAATTTATTAGTATAATATTAGAAGAAAACCTTTTAAATCAATAATTTTTATGAGATTATTAGTGCAAGAAGATCCCGTAACTTGTATTTTTACTTTTAATTGAAACATTTGTTTGACAACTTTAAAAAAATATAGGTACTACCTAATTTTTAGCTTGAAGACGATATGATGCCACATGAACTACATAAATTTTAGTTTCAATAGAATATGATGCCACACAATTTTTAACTTTTAGCAATAAAATTTGTGTTAGAATATGATGCCACAATTTTTAACTTTGAGCAATAAAATTTGTGTTCAAATATATCTAAGGGTTTTTATTTTAATTTTTTAAAGTATTATCATGTTGTGTTGTATTTATATTAATGAAAAAATAATAATATTATTAAAAAATCATAAGATGTTTTAGTAAAACAATAATGAAATTTATTTTAAGAGAAACAATTATAATGAAATTTATTTTAAGAGAAACAATTATAAGAATGTATGTTTAAAAATTGGTATCACTCACTGAAAGAGTAGAAACTTAACTTTTATCTATAGATACTATGTTAATCTCTAAAATTTTGACAATATTTTATTTCTATATTTGAAAATAAATTTATTGGCTTGATTATTTAGGGAAAAATAGTATTGTTATGACATGACAACATAAACATAATTCTAAGGCAGGGAGTAGTTACTTTATAGTTATTATTTTTGTTTTGTTTAAATTTAGTGTCAAAATAGATTTATTTCATTTTTTTAGTTTTCATGTTCAATTTTAATAATTAATTTTTACAATCAACGCTTCTGATTTATCAGGAATAAGAGTCTTTTTAGAGTAAGACCTAAAATTTCTTCTCATTGGCTTGATTGGCTAAGAGCTTGTCGTCCTAGGATGTAAGGAAACTTGTTAATAACATAAGACAAGACCATTGGTTAATAACATAATATCTAGAGGCATCTAAAAAGAGTAAAAGTATACTCCCTTATGAACCACCAACAGATCATTTCAAATGGTGAGGTTTTCCTTGAATGGAGTAATGAGTAACTCCTTATTTAAAAATAGTAGCTATTGATGACCGGGTGATGCCTATGCCCATGCCTTTTTTATGGATTATGTATCAACGGGAACAGATATTCCTTGCGCTGATCATAGGTATGTCAAGGTATGTCGAGTTATGTCGTTGGTTGTTTGTTATCGCTATGAGGTGTGGGTGATTGCCTGCTCTGGATCTCGTGTATAGTCTATTGTCCTCATTAACAAATGACTAATAATAGTTTTTTCCACCTTTAAAGAGTAAGATCCTTATGACTATTCCATAATATAGGAATTTTCATAAAACAAAGCATCTTTTAGGTTAAATGTTTGATTACTACAACCATTTGCATAAAAAGAAGCATCTCTAAGATTAAATGTTTGAATACTACCATAACAAAGGAATTTTCATAAAGAGAAGCATCTCTAAGGTCAAATATTTGATTGCTTAATTTTCTTGAGGATGGGAGAACTTGGTATATCATTTCAAACATTGTTTGTGTATGGCAATTTGATAAGGTTGTGTGACAAAAATATTTTGTTGAGAGTTAGATGAGTAATAGATGACAAGATTGAAGATATTTTTTATTATGTTATTTTTTATATTTTTTAATCTCCTATTGATTAGTATTGATTATTCTTTTTTTTTTCTCCCTTGTACAACATTTTTTCTAAAAAAACCCTTGTTTATTAATTGTATTATTAATGTTGGTGACTTGTTTTTTTTTTTATCTTAATTGATCTAAGGTTATCATATTTCAGAACTCTCAAAATTTATCTATAAACTAAATTAAGGTACATGCATCTCTTGGACCATATTATTTATCAAAATTTATAAACTAAATTAAGGTATAAGCATCTCTTTTGACCATATAGTTTATCAAAATTTAAACAATGTTTCTCTAATGTAAAATAATCTTTAAATGGCATTATTTTTATCCATTTTTATCTAAGATACATGTTATTCATGACATGTTTTTTTAAAGGAAGTAAAGGTGTAGAATACTCTTCCTACACTAATACATTGAGAAAAAAATATGTAAAAATTAAACAAACACATTTGTACTAATAAACAACAAAGAAATATACAACCATTAAATAATATTTCTTGGAGAAAACCCTTCTGCTAGAAAAACCCCGCACTCTAAAGAACACTAAATGTATTATTCAACAATTAAATGATTACAATACATTACATAGTTCTGCTCTCAACAAAAATGCTCAACAATGAGATTCAACCTGCACTACTCATTCCAAGACTGCACTTGGAACCCAAGCCTATATGGACCTATGTGTCTTGAAAAACAAAATCCACCAAAACCAAGAATATTGACCATTTAACCACACTATAACATGGTACTATATACAATGACAATTTTCAACTATTAAACTTAATAACGATTCCAACTTCTTTAATTATTCCTTCATAAAACAATTATTCAATTTAATAACAATTCCACATTCTTTAATTATTCCTTCAAAATAAGATAATTATTCCTTCACAATAAGATTGCATGTTCAAACGAAACCATTTTCCCATTTTGTCTTCATCTGAAGAGATAATGTGGACCCCCATAAGTTGCATACTCTATAAGGAGAATGGAAAATGTTTCAAATATAAATATAGGGAGAATGGAGAATGTTTAAAATATTGGATATATTTGGGGACCTCTTAGTTTTTCATGTTATATTTGGTATATTTTATATATTATGGGTAGGAAAATTTCAATGTGTACAAGATAATTTGTTTTATGTATTAATAAGTATTTTTAATTTAGAATTTTTTTTTTCTTATTAAAAAAAATAAAAATCAAAAATAGAATTATCAACTTTCAACTTCCTTACCTTACACATGTCCAACCTCATTAACATTCCCTCTCCACATTTTTTAAAATTGGAGTCATCAACTTTCTACTTCTTTCCTTAACATTCCCTCTCCACATTTTTTTTTCCATAGAATATTTATTTTTTTCTTTATGATTAAAAAACCATAAAAATAAAAGGAATTTGGAACCATCAACGTTTTACTTCCTATTTGATACATGCTCATGAATTAACATGTCCTGCACATTTTTTTACATAAGATAATTTTATTTTAATAATAATAATAATACAAATTTATTTTAATAATAATAAAAAAGAACCATTTTATTTAAAAAAAAGAGAGGAATAGTATAAGCCTGTGTTTCATTGGATTAGAATATATATAAAGAATATATAGTTTAAAAGGAGGAATTATTCATGGAGAAAAATATGTTTTCTCATATCATTCTAGTTATTTTAGTGAAGAATGTTAATTATTCTATATGTTTTATCTTATTATGTTTACCATCACTAAAATTTAGTTAATTTTTTTTTTTTGTTTGAAATTGAAATTTTTGATTGACGAAATTGTTATTTTTTTTTTATGTAGAAATGGCTTATCACCTTCAAATACTCCTATTCCAACTAGATTGTGCAACGTTAGTATCTAATATATGTGATTATGTCGATCCAAAACAATTCTTACTAGATTTCAAATAAGAAATATCGATTTTTCTCATATTATTACTAGCAAATGAAAAAGCACCAATTTATCATGCATTTAGACTACTAGCTTCAATTACATAGTAGGGATTAATCACTTGGGAGTTAGAGTTAACTTATAATTGGAGGAGATAAATGAATTTCTTTATGATGTGACACCTTGCATTCATGGGTCTACACCTTTTCACTATTTTATCAATTTTTGTCATTTTTTTATTGCAACAGTCATAATTTGTATTAAAATATGGATGTAGTTGCACCATGTAGCATGTTAATACAAACAAAAATGGACTTATTAGAAGTCAGTCTTTCAATAAGTTCCAAAAATTCAAAATTGATTCTTACAATCTAATATAATCTTATTGTCTTAAAAGTCTAACTAAGAAGCCAAATATTATAGATCCTGACATATTGATCTAAGAGAAAAACTATCATACATAACATTTAAATAAATTGAGATTTGTTTAAAAAAATCCCACTAAGGGCTTCCTACTTGATGTTTTCTTGTATTTGGTATGCCAATTCATCTTTTTCCATCTCCAAATCTCTATGCGCTTATTGAAAAACCTCCTCATCATTTACCACAATAGGGATAGATCCAATTGATTCCTTAGGATGGTAGACCAAGGAACGCAAGCTCCTAGTGAGACTCAAGGCCAATTCATACAACATACTGCACTGTATTTCCAACTTCTCTATTTGCATACTTTGATGAATCACTATCTTTGAAAAATTTTCATATCGAAAACTCTAAACATCGATTTTATTGGCCAATATTTTATTGAAATGAGAAAGGTCTACGTGAATCTCCATGAGGTGTCATTTGCTTCTCCTCTAGATGCAACGCATGTATGATGACTAACAAATAAATCATCGACCTAAATGGCTATGAATAACCATCCTTACCTAATACCATCCCATCCAAACTTTAATACTAACTAATCCTATGAATATCCAATTCATGGAGCTAATAGAGACATTAATTAACACTAACTAGACCTACAACAAACCACAATCCCAAAAAGCCAAAGCGCAAGAGTGGGAGTAGAATGAAACCTATTGCTTTGGCTCAAAGGATTCCACTTTGACCCAACAACTAATTGCCAAACGATAAAGACAAAATCCCTTTAAACCACATTCAATGCCACTCAAAGAGAATTTCTGAAAGAACAAAGCTAGACATAGGTTTCAAATGATCAAACTTGCATCACTCATAAACAATTTGTCCCAAATGATCACACCTACATTACTCCCAAATAGATTCAATAGTTTTCACTAGATACATGTGTGAATAAGTTG
>CBVK0100971117.1:23555-36029 GCA_900067695.1 Picea abies | reverse complement strand
CTCTCTCTCTCTCTCTCTCTCTCTCTCTCTCTCTTCTCCAACTGTAGCTCTAAAACTTGCTTCTGAATGAACAAGTGAGTGTGTGTCAAAGTGAGGTGCTAGCATCCTTATTTATACAACTCTGGTACATGTGGAGCTGTCTTTTCACTGGCAAGGTGAACTTCTCAATCTGGGTGGTTATAACCACCTTTAATATATTTTGGGGCCTCTTTAATATAACCTTTAATATATTTTGGGGCCTCTTTAATATATTTTGGGGCCGACTTCTTATTTTGCCTATTACAATTATGTTTTGATCAATCACCAAAAGGGGATTTGGTATTTTACAATAGCCGACATGATCAATCCACAATAGGGGATTGATCTGATGAATAATACAACAATAATAGTTATAATACACTTTGCATTTACATTATTTCAACAGTAATAATTTGAGGGGGCTTGGAAGGAAAGAAAGTGCTCGGTAGTCAGGCTTGCCAAAGAGAGAGACTGCTAATGGTGGTAATCTTAGAGAGAGAACCCAACCATATAACTGAAAATCTCACACTTTACTGAAAATATCTCTTTCTATTCCAGTAAGCTAACGATCCATTTCAATTCCTTTTAGTAGTTGGCTTGGTTCTTGGGAAGTCAGCTGACCAGGAAGAGCTTGCATTCATTTCACTGGAATCCGGAAAGAAGGAAGACTCATTACAGATGATCAGGAATTGATTCTCTCTACCTATCAGAGTGCTCTCTTTCCCATACTGCCTCCCCTATTCGTCCTCTTGTGGCTATGATACCTGCTCTTCTCTTTACCTACTTCACTCTGGAAATTACATATAAAGGAAAGGCCTCTTATCTTCCTCATGGTTCCTCTTCCTCTTCATTGGCAGGTCTTCTTCTTCACAGAAGGTCGAACTCCTCTCTTCCTCATGGTTCCTCTTCTTTCCTCACGGGCTCCTCCTTCTTTCCTTCCCTACCTACCCTGGACAATCCTCATGGTTAGAGATCTATTAAACTCAGGAGCTCGTCAGTAACATAATGATTGTTCTGATTTATGCTAAAGCGATGCATCTCTGCAACCTTACTTCTCTTTCTATATCTATCTTGCATCGATTGAATCACTTTAAGGGATATACTTTTCTCATCCTTGGTGGTATTTTGGAAAGGGCCAAGGATATTAAAAAGAAGAGAAAAATCCAAGCCAAGGATTAATAGATAGATCTCTTTCTTTTCAGAAACTATTTTGGAAGATTCATTCTTAAGTGATCTAGTTCTATTGTGGTATTGATCCCCCAGAGCAGATCCTAATGTACATCTCTAGTATTTCAATTTATGAGCAAAAGGGGTACACCTTACCATGATTTGTCCTGTAGATCTTTCCCCTCCTTTTAAACAATCAGACAAGCCAGAGCCTTGAGCAAGACCTACCGCCAAGCAATTTCCCCCTCTTGGGAATTTGATAGATGTAAGATACTTGAGCAAGACCCATCACCAAGATACAGTCTACATATCTTCCCTTATTATGAGCTAGGAATATTATTGAATTCACTTTGAGTGGAAATCCCTAAATTCCTGATCAAACATGCCATAAAACACTTACTTTTACTTATACCGTAGGAAGCGTTAGATAGTTAGGGGGATACATGTGTCTCCTCCGGAGGTCGGGCTCCTCTATCTCCCTTACCGGTTGGAAGGGTTAGGAGATCATACAAGGGTGGCATGCTAATATGCTTAAGGGTGAAGAGATAGTGAAAGGGTGCCATCCTAGGGATCTTCTCTTTCTTACCGATTGGAATGAAAAATACTCTTCCCTCTATTACCTACCCAAACAAAGCTTGACTAAAGGGGAATGATCCAGAGATACTAACCTCATACTTAAAGGGGACACATCCAGAATATTTATATGCAGATACATCCAGAGGAATATCTATCCTTACAGAGAATATGCTATGCTTAGATAGGAAATCCCTAGCTTGGATTTCTCTAAAGCATGCATATTCAGAATTATAAGAGATCTCACCCACTCTCTCACTTCCTCACCAACGTAACGTACTTACTTTACCACTGTGAGGCTATAGCCTAGGAAAAGGGTATATAACCCGTGCATGTAACATGTAGGCGCTCATCATGATTTGTACCGCAGAGCTTTACACATCCTTGAATAAATATCAAGACCCACCTAAGCCAAGCCATGCTTTAAGCTCTCTCTACTGCCTTTGCCTCTTACTGCCCTGCCTCACCATTGACTGAGGAACTCTAAGCTACCTACCCTGCCTAAGCCCATCCCCTTACTCTTCACTACCCTGCCTCACATCCATCCTTCCTCACTCTACCACTATCTTACCCACCTAAGCAGGAAGTACCTGCCCCTTCCCTCTATTTACCACCCAAAAAAAGATTAACTTAAGGGGAATGATAATGACATTCTTACCTTAGATACCTAATGGGGATACAATGAGAACACTGTATAGGATAGTCACTTACCTACCTTCCCATACTTACCAACCATGTTACTCAAGGGTCGGGGGGCTCGCTTAGCTCTACACTCCTACCCCCCGAGACTTACAACGCATTCACTCAGATGTTGCCAAGCATGCTTTTACTCAGAAATATGTTGCATAGATCCCGTGATGGATCACTTCTGACAAGGAATGAGAGATTAATTCAAGAATGAGAAATTGATTCAAATCCATCTTACCACCTACCGCTACTCCACCGCCTTACGGTACTACTAAGGGATAGATAAGTTACCCACCGCCTAAGGTAAGGATGAAACTAAGTGATAGAGATTAGAACGCTTTACGATACAACTATTGAAATGGATTAGAACGCCTAAGGGAAGGACACTCAACCGCCTTCAGCTACAACTAGTGCTTTCACTATGCCTTTATACTGCTTATACAGACTACATGCTAAAAACAAGCTTCTACACGTGCATGTAGCACACATACACACGCTAACCAGAGAGATCTACATCATTGGTATTGCACTTGGGAACCTTCTTGGGTTGGTATTTCACTTGGGAACATGCCTTTCCCAGACCAGGTAGGTTCGATATAACATGCCTTATAACTAACACTCCTGAAGCTTCCTTATCGGAATGTGTTCCCTTCCCAGGTAACACATTCCTTGCCTCTCACATAGATGAACCCCAATCTCTGCCTCCAACATAGATGAACGTCAATCTCCTCCTTGCATGGACATACTAGCGCTTGACTATTGGGATACTAGCGCTTGACTAGCTTCCGAGAGGTTTACTGGATTGCCTAGACAACCCTACCCTACCGGTAAGGAACTGGAAAGAACTGCCTGGTAAGGTTAAAGAAAAGCCTATTAGTTATATCCTAGCCGAACCAACAAGTAGATATTTGGGTAATGACCACACCAACAAGCAGATCTTCAGGTCACCACAAGTTTCCCCATACATGAAAAGAAAAAGACAATTTCCCTATGCATGGAAATTAGAAGACAAGCATTTCTAGAAAGGAAATCCTCTATTAAGAAATAAAGGGTAGAGTCATGCAAAGGAAAGGATCTATTATTTTTTACTACCTTACCGCAGATTGGGTTAAAGGTTGAGGCTGTGCGCATTAATAAGTGGTTGGTCCTTTAAGTCACACCCTGATTTGATCAAAACCCTGCACATTCAGGCTTATTCAATCATCAACACAAGGATGTCATGGGTATGCCTTCTATAGTTATCCAGTTCAATTACCATTCAACCTCGGGGAAACCATAATTATCATGTGCCATGTCTTATTTGCAAAACACTATGTACTGAACGCGACTTGTGTGAGAAACCCTAAGCATTCATGACCAATATCAACCATCAACCAAATCACCATAAGTGCAAAATCAATGACTGTACACCAACCAACAATTCGCCACTGTGGTAGAAAAAATCAATCAACAGAGCAAGCCGTGGTAGCTTTGTATACCCACGCATCCAATTGAAATAGGTATAGACCCTTCTATTAAACACAACTGAGTTTTTTTTTATATCAGGCGGGTGACTGTGAACTTTTAGGAGCGCAAATTGGCATTGTAGGGTTCATGTTATTTCCACAGGGACAGTGACAGAAACCCTACCAACACGACTACTATACAACCAACAGGTGAGCCTGTATTCAAAGCAATAGATCATAATAATCAGTAACCACTTGGCAGATTCAATAGTCTCCCTATGCAACTCCAGCCTAGAGGATTAAGGGTTTGCACGGTAGCCTTCATAGGAGAAACATAACTAACTGTAGTGAAACTTTGAGGCCACAGGTGTACGCCCAAGGAAAACTATGACGCTTGTGAACACAAGACAGTTCCTTGACAGGGCCAAAACATGAGAACAAGGTTCTAGTTAAACTCAAGAACTGTGAATACAATCATTCAACCATGATTTAAACAAAACCCTTCAACCAAAACGCAGTGGTAACAAAGAACTATCATCCATGAAGACTAACAACTTCGATGAACATAAAACTAACACAACAGAACCATCCATTTTCCATTTAAAACCAAAATTCCACACAGTTGCAGCACTTAGGACAAACACAAACACACACAACTGAGCCAAAACCATTTCATAACTAGAGTGAAGTTAATAATGGCCAAAAGAGACATACCTCTTAATCGAAATCCTTGAGAAGAGAGGTGGCCGAGCTGTTTCACCCTGCTAAAAATATGGAGCATGAACACAACAATAAGATAAAAAAATAATCTGACTAGGGTGGCGGCCAACGGAAAGGGTAAAGGAGACGGGCAGTAAATGTACGTCGCCTCCACCCTTGTCTCATTTACTCCACAGTACATGCCAATGAGCCCCCATTAACACCATTAATCAATCCACGCGTCGAGAATATCAACCATTAAAACCATAACATGATCCAAGTTCCACATAACAATTCAACCATTCGTGTGGTTACCTTGCCAAATGTTCCACCCATGTTCATATCCCCAATATAACTCAAATAAATCGCTTGATAACTATACAATCTAACGATCTCGTATAGAATCATCACCAATAACGTGATCAACATCAATCTGAACCATAGCATAATCACCATAAAAATTGCAAAGCCATTACTCCCATGAGCCACCAACATGTATAACATATGTATATCATCTACTGGTTCCATTAACCAATGCATAACCATTGTATTATTACCTTACCAAAATGCACCATCAAAATTTTCACCATATGCATATATATATATATATATATATATATATATATATATATATATATATATATATATATATATATATATATATATAATGTAATTAAACAATTTTTCATAGCCATTTTCTTGTTAGCTAGGACTAAACACTATCAACAAGTATTTTCATGCATATAGTATCGCAGAGCTAGGTCTCTTTTGCATTAGATATAGTATTTTGCTTTTCTTCAAAATGACTTTCTACAATTTTCACTAACATTTTTGTTGTGCAAGTGCGAGAAGAACAAATACCATAAATGAATAGCAGGCTATAGTATCATGAAGGAACAACATCTCAAAGCTCAACTCATATCAATGGAAACCATATTCTCATCAACCATGTAAACCTTTGTAGCACCTCATCACAACATTGAAAATGAACATATCATATCTTCAAAAGTTCAAGGGGGTCCCACCTACTAACATTATTTAGTCTTATATAATAATAGGCTTTAGCAACACTTTGTAGGCGAAATTACGTTGACGTTTTCAATTGTCAACAATAAGGGTCCTCACCCATGACCGGAGGGTCCAAGGTTAGGCCAGGCTCATTGGACCATTCAAAAACAAAGTTAACGATGATCAATGTAGACTTGTTTTTCATGTTATTTTAGTATTGATCTACTAGGGAAACCAATAGTGACCCATGAGGGCCGATAGTGATCCACCAGGGAAACCAATAGTAGTTGTATACTTGTTTTTAGAGGCAGTTTTTGACTGATCCATTAGGGAAACCAATAGTGATTTCTTGTGCCCCAAAAGACATTATGGAACTGTTATTTTTAGCCTTGATTTCACTCACATGCAAGCAAGCAAGCAGGGGGGATTTGAGGGATGGAGCCTCATCATTATTTTATGCATGAAGGAGTTTTAGTTTCAGACTTCGAATATAATGTTAATGGGGGCAGACAGTAAGTAAGTACTCTTTCAATTGAATACTTCAAATAAATAGAAGATGGGGATGTCTTCTTTCTGGCTAATACTTCATTCATTATGGAAGTCCTTATTTAATAAGTCTCCAGTTTCCTACTTTAAATAGGAGAAGAAATAAGTAGGGAGTTGACGGGTTTTTCATTATGTATTTGAAGACATTGTTAGGACTTTATTGGGAATTCTTCGTTACTTAGAGGCAAGCAACGTTAGGCAGACAATGACATAAGGAAGTGGCTTTTCTCTTCTCCTTCTCTTTCCATCGACCCTATCTAAGTAAGGAGATATGTACCTCATCTCCCTCCCTTCCTTATAGATATTCCTTCTTACTTATCTATGTAATATACTAAACGCCTCTCACTTATTAATTACTTAATATTTAGCTACAATAAGTAGATGCTATCCAATCTCTCTCTTGAGATTCATGCAGCTCAGACAACACAACATGTGTCAGTCTCTGAAACAAATGATTTTCAATGCTAAGGAATCAAAGGAGAGCGCACAACACTTTAAGGCATTACTTTATGTGTACCCCCCATATCCAGATAAGAAGATAAGGAGAAGGAAGTAAGTACCCCATCTCCTTCTTTATATATGAATTCCTCTCAACGCCTATCACCAGGTATCGAGCTAAAGGAAGGGATAAGGAGATTCGTTAAAGAGAGTACTTTGAGTAAGCGTTCAAGTCCTCTCACCTATAATTATCCTCTTACCTATCATCATTCTCCTTATTAGAATACAATTCGTAACAACTCTTCCTTCCTGAAGGTATATAATAGAGATACGTATGGGTGGAGCCTCATATATATATATGGTGTTGATGGTCAGAGTACGCCCTAGTATAGTCTATAGGGCCTCATTACTTACGCGATAGGGCACGTTATGGGAAGGCATATCCCTATGTATGGTCGATCGATATGGCCTCATTACGTTGTGTAGTATCTTGATAAAGAGTTGTTATCTCTCGTATCTAAGGAATCAAAGGGATCTATTTGGTACTTATATCCTTGGCCTTATTCTCTCTCTTTATTAGATTAGCTCAACACCTCCCCATCCCGTTAGGGCTGCCTATTGATCTCGCCCGCTTCTCTGAGTCAATCTCAAGAGAGGGAGGGGGGACAAATAAAGTCTCCTTACACGAGCTCAATACTAAGTCAATGAATAAGTAAGTGATATGCAATATTACGTAGATAAGTAAGGGTTATAGGGCTCCCTTAGAGTCATATATTTAGTACCTCTAAGAAATATCTCATTAGCAAGTAATGTGGGTTGGCTCGGATTATTCTTTCTTCTCGCTACTGGTGCACCTCCCCTAACTATAATTTCTTCCAAAATCATTTTGTCATTTTCTTTTTCTTTAGATTACTAAGTACGACTGGTACCTATTGTGTTTCGATTCTTTTGAACAATAGAGGTTTAATTCTTATGAATTCATTTTCTTAATTCTACTTTATACATACCTATAGTACTTTATGATCTCGTCTTATAATCTGCCATGTATTTAGCTGTTTAGCTTAAAAGTTTCTGTTTTTACGGTAAGAATAAGCTTTAAATAACAACCGACCCCTTCAATACATAATTCCATTTCTCGCACCATATAAGGATAGGCACAAAACAAGCACAATCAATCAAAGGACTGTCTGTCAAGGGTAAGATTCTGAGCAACTTCTCCTCTCTAAGACTTACTTATGTATCGAATGAAGGGTAGGCACTCGCTCTACCTATTGATAGGGAGAGGGGGATGCCATGCCCCACCCATAAAAGGTGCACCTCCCTCTCCTTTATGGATGGAACCTTCTCTTTCAAATGAAATCAATTTGGGCATAAATGCATAACCTCTGGGTTCAAAAGAAGGAGCAAAATTGATCATAGGAAGATACTATTAGTAATGGGAATGTTGTTCGGGAGGAAGAATGAATGAGAAAAGGCCAAGGAAGCGAAACAAATAAATCAAAGGTATTCATTCTGATCGACCCGACACAATAGGCATGCATTGAATCCGCTGGAAATGAGATCAGACCCCGACACACACAATAAGCATGCATTGAATCCGCTGGAAATGAGATCAGACCCTGCCACACACAATAGGCATGCATTGAATACGCTGGAAATGAGATTCGTAAAGATGCAAAAGTGGATATAGAGAAAGATTGGAGTAGTCGCATTCTCCAGTTGCACACTGCTGGCATACATTTCATAAACCAAGAGGCACTTTCTCTACTATCGAAGAGACATAGAGATACTACTCTACTATTACCATTCATTACTAATGGATAGAATAAGCATATTCATTTCAATTGGTACCATCATTTGTCCACCCACCCCTCCCCCTTCACGAGGGATTCTTCTCCTTATTACTTTCCTCTATCAAAACTTTTATTATTTCTTGGGCCTCAACTTGGCCTTGGCCCGCCAACCCAGGACTGTATAAAACAAAAAATAGGTTTGCCTATAAGCTTGTCAATGCCTTATGTAATGAAGTGCCTATCGGGAAAGCCAAGGAAATAAGGTCGATGCCCCCAACCAAATTAGCCTTTACAAATTCCTTTCTATGATGCCTAGACCGAGAAGGTCCAAGAAAGTGCTTAAATGTCCCCAAAGTACTTCGCCTTGCACGAGGGTCTTGAACTTATGTAACGAAGGAAGGCCCACACCCACCATTTCTTATCTTCTTGGCCTTGGATTTACCCTCTGACTTGACGAATGAGGGAAACTTATGTAACGAAGGAAGGCCCACAGAAGGAAATTATTTACCCTCTTACTTGAAGAATGAGGGAGACTTATGTAATGAAGTAAATACTAGGTCTTTTGTTTCCCCCCTGAGAAACCTCTGCCTCCCCAGGTAACCTTTCCTCCCCCACATAATCTAGGTTAACTAGGAAGCTCCATTGGTAGGTCTTATACTTTGTTTCCACCCCAGAGTTAACCCTTAATCTCCTTATTAACTATTAGCTAATGAAGAAAAGGTCAACCCCATATCTAAGCCAAGCCTTCCTATATCAAAGTATTACCTAATGTTTGATTTATAAGGTCATGTTCTTGAGGCTCAGGCAAGTAAGGTCTCAAGACTAGTCCCGACCTTCTTTACGCTATGCTCGGATTCAGATAAGGTTTTTCCCCGACTTGAGGATAAGATCCTGTATTACCTGGGATCGGGTAAGGTCTAGTAAACCATATTAATACTATTCAAAATTATCTTTATCTATCTATAGTAACCTCCTTGGTTTTGGTCTTACCTAAGCTCATTAAGAGACCTGATTACCACTCATTCACTCTATATATGAGGAGAGAACTCGACACCTTTATTTACTTATAAAAAATATATCCCAAGTACCTTATGCTATCTCCTCATAAACCCACACCTTAGCTAATGAGGAGGTATCAATAGGTGGTATCTAAATTTATGACTTCCCAAAGGAGCATTTTTCTATGATTCAACAGTAGAAGTTTTCACTTATACAATGGGAGTAACAATAGATAGGATTGGAGGGAGAGATTCTTAGGTGCAACCAAGGAGATATGGTTGTTATTGGGACTTAACATGATGCCTCAAATCATTCTCAGTCGGTTGATGATGCACCAACTTCTGGATCTTGTCTCGTTTCATCTGATTCTTGTTCTTTCTCATCTCATTCTTCAATTGATGGTGGGTAACCCCGGTACTGGAATTCAATGGGGAGGATGGAAGTAAAGAATATGTAGGTACGAGAGCTTGACTGAGAACAAGATAACGAGATGGGTTCGGTGGGAGCCTACTTCTACGCTTGCATTTACCAGATATATCTCGAACACCCTCGTTTACCTATCAATTTCCATATATTTTTTCTTGACTTGCATTTGGTGGTTCGGTTCTACCCATAGCTAGCTCTGTTTCCCACTGCTGGCACTTCCACTACGTACAGTTCTCCAACTCCCAGCCATTACTATAATTTATTTATTTCCACCTGTTGTGTTGATCTCTTGCTTCTCATAACCAGATAACTTGATTGGTTTAGTGAGAAGAATTGAAACCAACATTCGATAGGAGGATTGGGATCTGTGGAAATTTTATAACTGTTGTTGGAGAATCTTTAACATAGGATGATAGTGGAATAGTTGGTCCCACTGTACCTGAGCTCTGTGAGTAATATTTTGAATCTTCTGGTTTTGTCGTTCAAGAGTCTAGTATAACTAATCTTGTTTCAGCTTATCTGCCCAGGTATAAGCCCGGTCATTTATATTCTCCCAAGCCCTTCTATGAGCCATATTTTTCTAATCATATTTTCTCTAGCCGAACCAACCCTTCTCTAAGCATATTCCTCAAATCAAGATGGTTAATCCTTCTATAAATCACCCTGGTTAGCGGGCAAACCAAACCCTCCTCCCTCCCAATTTGTTCTATGCCCCACTTCTCTCCCTGATCCCTATAGACTGAAAGAGCAACTTGGTGATCCCTAGGTTGTAGCACGTTTGGTCATTTACTCTTCGTTGTCATCGCTTCTTTCCAGCCCACATTGAACCTGTTAATCATAGGTACTAATACTGCCCCGGGTTGGTGGCACATTAATAATAGCGTTTAGACTCATGCACCTTCTGGAACATCCCGAGGGGAGCTACCTCGCCCCTATTGCGATTATCCAGCCTTGTGGTGATAAAATGATGATAGTACCCCCATGTTATTGTTCCCTGCGGTCCGAACCCGCACATGCATTAGGTCAGAGATCTATTCCGGGCGATCAAGACTTGAAACCTTCGCATTCTGAAGCACACTGCCCTCCTATGCGCACAACACTGGGTAATCCAAGCCAACCCAGATTACTTGCTGATAGTGGATAATCATATTTCTTAGAGGTACTAAATAAAACTCCATGAATGAGCAGAATTAGAGTGATGTTAATGGGAAAGATCTCTGGGAAAACCACTGGAAAAAGATTGAATATATTAAATAAGGAATAACAAGGGATTCAAAGATCTTTTTCATCTCTGACTTGGGCTAAATTAGCGCAGTGCAACACTAAGTTACTATAGGAAGGCTTAGGTTCATGTGATTATGAAAGGTTATACTAGTCGAGGGGTAGGGGAAGGGAGAACCTCACGGTTCTTCCACCTTCTTCCTTTCCCGTTATCCCTATCTGTTGGGGAAACTACTATACTCTTATATAAGATATACGTTATTTGTTGGTTTTGCATGGATGGAAACCTTTGTCCCCTTACTTACATAATGGGATATGTTTCCTAACATCCACTCCTTCCTCTCGTGGTCTTCCTTCTACCTGGAGGACTAGAGGACCAGGTCCCCCATAATCCTTTCTCATTCTCACAAAATGTACATGTCACTTTGTTGACAACAACTGTTCTCCAGGAGGCAGGGATGTCGATTCGGCTGGTCCCATGGTCAATGATCCCTTAGGAATCCAATCCATCTCATTATCCCCCCTATATATATAGATAGGTACCGGCCAAAGCAATCCATGATGAGCACTAATCAATATTAGTATGAAAGCTATCTCCAGAATTGTAAATTACGATTGAATCTATGGAAGCCTTGTCTTATACATTCATGTTGGTATCGACCCTAGGAATAATGTTTTTTTCTATTTTCTTCCGAGAACCACCAAAAATTATGAATAAAGGGGGAAAATAATTTTGCTTCTCCAAATATTCATTCTTTCAATTAGTCCTCATGATCCTCAAAAGGATCCCTAAGTTGTTCAGAGGGTTTCCTAAAGGTAGTGTATAGGGCATAACCAGTAAAGCTCACAAGTAAACAAGATATGGAGATGGTCACTAAGGTTGCAATTTCCATTATAAGGTGATCCCAATATAATGGTATGTTTACCATATAATAACAAAGTGAACAGATATAAAACAATACAATAGTTTCTATGGCTACATAGACCATTGATGATACTTCCAAAACCACGCCAAGATCAACCGGTGTAGGAAGGTCCTTAAAACAACTTAATTTAGAATATGGTAAAGTAGCTCATTGTAACTGGTTATTCTTTGCCCTGGGATCAAATTGGTTATTGGGTAGTGAAAATTGTGACCGGTGTGCTTGAGGCTATTCCTGTAATAGGATCTCCTTTGTAAGAGTTATTACACGGAAGTGTTAGCGTGGGTCAGTTTACCTTGACCCGCTTTTATAGTTTACACACTTTCATATTACCCCTTCTTACTGTTGTACTTATGCCAATGCACTTTCTAATGATCCGTAAGTAGGGTATTTTAGGTCCTTTATAGAGAGAAAAGATAGATTCTCTCTATTCTTTCTGCCTTTATGACATTTCTAGGGCTTGTCCCTACGTACGGACTCACTTACTTACGTTGTTCCCTATGTACGGTTACTACTTCTATTTTATGGACT
>CBVK0100971117.1:0-23550 GCA_900067695.1 Picea abies | reverse complement strand
CGTTGTTCCCTATGTACGGTTACTACTTCTATTTTATGGACTTAATGAATCCCGAGAGTAGGAGCAATAGCTGGAGGAGCGATCAATACCCTGGCTTTCTATATAGTCTCGCTATGAATTTGATACCCCCAATTACCTTGCTGGAAAGGAAGTGGAACGATTACCTTATGGATGGATTTAGGGGAATGGTTACTACAGAGGAGAGGGAGCTGTTAGAACGTACTAACATCTCCCTTGGTAGTGTCATCCCTTGTGATTTATGTATGGTTAATGCCCATGTCATTTTGAGGGGAAGTTGTGTATGCGCTCCCCCCCCCTTTTGACAGGTACAATTGGCGCATAAGCATTTTGAGGGGAAGTTGTGTATGCGCTCCCCCCCCCTTTTGACAGGTACAATTGGCGCATAAGTAGGGTTTTTTGGATCACATGAAGTCCCAATGTATTTGTTGAAGTCCAAAACCATAAAGCTTGGTAGTTATGGCGGCTTATAGATTGGGTTATAGAAAGTGGTAATAACCTAACCAAGAGATCCATTTACAAGGCTAGTTGAAATCCATAAGTTTAATGTTAACATCACTTTTTGGCAAGTGCAATGCAAGAATGGGAGCTCAAATTGTTCTTCTTGAGACAATGTTGAACCTTGGCTCGTGGTGTGCTTTGCATTGCAATGTGCCATTGGCCTATTTTAAAATTTCAACATCTATTTATTATGAAATGTGACTAAATTGTTGGTTGGAGATAAATGCATAAAAGTTTGGAATGTGCTTTGTTCTTCTTGAGAAAGGAAAGAGATGGTTCTAGACATGAGAAGGTTCCAATCCTCTAAAAGAGCATGTACATTTCTAATGTTTTGAATCATGTTCATGAAGGTGACTCATGTTAGGGCTACCCCTTGTTGTCGAAAGATAGTTTCAAGGGTGGAAATTGTGTTAAAGTTTCAAGGGTGGAATCTGTCTTAAAGTTTCAAGTGTGGAAATTGTGTTAAATGTTGAAATATTGTGACTTCGAAGAATATTATACCTAAGAGAGAGTGTTAAATAATATTTTTATATTATATTTATTAATTAGGCCCTATTGTGCCTTACAAATGGTATCAGAGCCAGCACATTTCCTTGTGCCCCGGGTATGAGAACAACCTCTCTTGATCTGTTCAAGCTATTCACGTTTTTTAAAGTTTTTGTCTCTCTGTAAAAAGTGTTTGTGTTTAATTTTGTGTTTAATTCATTCGAAGCTTTCTAGCTTTTACCTGGGGAAAAGGCCAGCAACTTGTGTGAACACTTGCTTTGTCAAGTCAGTAATACTCAAAGCCCTCCCTTTCTGTGTAAAAGTAGAAATAGTCCGAATGGATTCTCTGTCTATCAGAACTGTAGATAATACTTGTCAAATGCCTGCATCTACATCTGAGTCTGCTTCCTGTCAAATGATGCACTACATGCCGTCTATAGAAAGTTTAGATCCTAGACTAAAAGAAGTTTATAGAGGAACCAGAACGCCTAATTCCCCTAAATATGGTCTAGGTTACATTGAGCAGTGTGATACTTCCATTCCTGCATGTAGATTCTCCAATCCTCTACCGAAAAACTTAACAAGACCAGCAGTTGAAGAAATCATGAAATATCTTACTCTCATAACTGGTTGTCAGAAGGGAGAATATCCAGAAGATTGGATAAAGAAAATGACAAATTGGGACTTGTTTACAAATCCCAAAGAAGAAGAATTTAATATTAGTACTCCTCCAAAAGAAAAACAAAGGTTGTCTCAAGAATGGAAGGAGCATATGCAGAAAAATAATTGTTGGATTTCTTTCTATGAATGGAAGAAATTATGTCTTTCCCTTTCAGTCCAAGTCATAGGAGAAACTTCTGATCCTCCTGGACATAAGTGGAAGAGTACGGATGGTACAACTATAGAGTCTAAAACTACATTTCCTCCCTTCCAGAGCATTATGTTAGAAGATGACTCTAAGCATGAAAAAGCCACTCCTTTACTCATTGATACTGGAAATCAGCTTTCTGGTATTGACAAAAGAGTCTAGTCTGTATCTGAACAACTAAACTGGACCAATACTACTCTCAGAAGTATGGTTTTTCAAGTATATCAGCCTAAAGAATTTGTGAAACTTGAGCAGATATATGATTTGCAAGTTTCCACCAATACAATAGTACATGCTGTAAATGAAATTCAAGCTAAAGTCATAAATCTTGACACAAAGGTGGAAAATTCCCTACAAGATAAACATGCTGAGAAACATGAGGAAGTCCTGGAAAACCTAGGCACAACCATAACCAAAATAGGCACATCCATTACTGAGCTCAAAAATAAAACTATCAAAGAAGACAAGCCTATCCCTGACTCGTTTCTCAGACCTGCTCCTCATATGTCTATTCTATATCCTCTTGTATATAATCCCTCTGAAAAACTTATTAAAAAGAAATTTCCCTTTTTCTTTCCTACCGAGCCTTCCCAAGAAGAAAGTTCCAAAAAATCTACTGAAGACCCTTTAACCATGGTTTCTATCCGCAAACCTTCATATGAAAATATTCCACCTCACTCTTCTAGACCTGCTGCCCCTGACCTAATTGGAAAAGGAAGAGTTCCTGAAGGATTGTCTTATGCTGATGAATGGTACCAAGAGTGGAATATAGATAATCTTTCTGTGGGACAAATAAGGCAAGTTATAGACAGAATGTTTGTATCTTATAAAATTATGTGTATGAAGGGTAAAGGAGAAATTGAAGCTTGCAAATCTATAATCCAGTGTTTTACTGGAACACTCAGCAAATGGTGGGAAATCACTTCATCCCCTCTGATGATTACTAAAATGGAATCAGAAATGTTGAAAGATGAACAAGGGGACATTTTGTATTACTCTGATGGTACACCAATGAATAATATGATTGGAGCCTTAACCACCCTTATTCTAGAACACTGGTGTGGTACAGAGACTGAGATCTCTGATAAGCATGAAACTGTTTTGATGAATATGAAATGCAGAAAAATGTCAGAATATGAACAGTTTCGCAAAGAATGGACACAAAGAATCTTTGAAGTAAAATATAGTAAAAACTTGTTATGGAAACAAGTTTATATGGCAACACTTCCTAGCAGGTTTATAAAATATTTGAAAATTGAAGACGTTTTCCCCTTACCTTATGAAACTTATACCTGGGGAGAAATTTATGCTATCATCACAAAAGCCTTACTAGGGTTATGCACTAGTATAGAGATTAAAAAATCTGTGTCCAAGACATCTTATTTGCCTGATCAAAAGTCTGTTTGTGAGCAGTATGGTATCTATAATACAGACTTACAGCCTAGAAAAAAGAGGAAAGAATACAAAAAAGATAGGAACAGTAAGCAGAAATACCAATATGTTCCTAGAACCCATTACTATGCTCCTAAAGATATACATCTAAAGACTCATAAGGCTGAACTCAAAAGACAAATTACTTGTTGGATTTGTGGTAAACAAGGACATTATGCTCATGATTGTCCTGATAATGAAGCAGCCAGAAAAGGTAAAGGGAAAGCCTCTGAACAAAGGGTTAAAGAATAAAGAGACAAAAGAACAAATGAGGCAAGACGACAAGTAAGGTTTCCTTGCAATAGATGTGGAGATACAACACATGAAACAAATGATTGTCCACAAGGCCCATTCTACCAGCCCAAATTAGAAGCTCATCCTTTAAGAACTGGTTGTTATTCATCCTCTGATACCTCTGATGATGAGTCTTCTTCTTATCAAGAAATTCTTGTAAATAATTTTTGTACTTGTACAGATCCCTTGCAGTGTGTTTGTACAGACAATACTAGTGAACCTACTAGCAATGTATCTATTCCTATAGAAAAGCTTAAAGTCTGCATGCACAGTTTTAAAGGAGATATGGAGGCCCAAATGTTGGCACAAATCAAGAGTCTCCCAGAAGGAGATATGAAAACTTCATTACTTGACACTTATGTCAAAACCATGAAGGTAGAGCAGAAAAGTCAATCCTCTGTTCCCAAGAAGCACCCTTTATTCCTAGATGCTTCTTATGAGAAAAATACCAAGACATATATGAAATATAATAGGGAATCCAAGCTCCAAGAAGTGACTGTTTATGATTTGAGAAAAAATATATCTGCTCTAAAAATAGAGGTAGCTTCTCTTCGCAGAGATCTTGATATTCTACAGTAAGAAGATGAACATGGGTATCCTATTGACTCTTGGGCCAGACAAGAAATAGCTCTTCTCAAAGAACGAATAGAGTCAATTCCTAAACCATTAGAAGATGCTCCTTTTGAGACTGTTATTGAAGAAAGATCTTCAGGCCAACTTCATGAACTAACAAGCATGCAGGTTTTACCCATTTCCTACCAGAAATACTATGTAAAAATACAGTTAGAAATTTGCAGTGAGATTTTTACTTTAATTGCCCTTATTGACACAGGGTCTGATATAAATTTGCTGCAAAAAGAAAAAATTCCTACTAAATATTGGGGACATAGTTTTGGTTGTGTTACTGGCTTGGGAAACCATGATGTTTCCTTTAAATATGAAGTCCCCAGAGAAAATATATTATTGGGTGAATATAGTATTGGAATGAGATTTCATGTAGCAGATTCACCCATTCACTGCATTTTAGGGGCACCATTTTTATCAATGGTAACACCCCATGGCTCCTGCATAACTAATGGTGCACCTGGTTATTTTATTACTATTCTGGCCATTAAAGAGCATCCAAGTAAAATGTATGAACTACCTTTTATATCTGATAATTTTATGCAGATTGGCTACCTAAAATGTATGGTGCATGTCAAAATATTTAACAAAGATACTGGGAAAGCAGAAATGCACTATTATGATGAATCCACACCTTGGACCATATTTAAAGCAAATTGGAGACCTACATGGCAGTTGAGGAGAACAGAGGTCATGGAAATAGGCATTCCAGGATTATTCATAAATACCACTCCCACAACAATACCTCCTCAACATATTTTAGGACAGATGAATCAACCTATCATCTCCACATCCAGGGAGAAATTAATTGATCTAGGAGATTTATCAAGGTTAAGGACAACAGAAACTCAATGGTATGAACCTGCTATAAGATCATGGTGCAGATCTCCTGTCTATCATCAATTCCAGATAAACAGAATGAGAGCCTTATCTGACTGGCCCGGACAAGATCCAGATAGCATAGTTCATGGACTGAATTATGAGCAATATAAAGCAACATGGTTTAATTCTTTTCTATGGAAAGCAAGATTTGAATTCTTCTATACAAAGATACAATTTACTCATATGTTCAGAGATTGGGATGAACCAGATTGGCTCCTAGACTGGTGGTTAGAGTTTGGATTAAATCCTGTCAATATCAATCCCCAAGTATCTGAAACTGCAAGTATGTTTCCTCAATGGCACAGACCACTAAATTTAATTAGTGATCTATACTCTGAAGAAGAATACAAATATATCTTTATCCAAGATAAATATCCATGGATTCTTCGAACAAAATTCATGCTCCAAGATGTTGAAGATGATGGTGATCCTGACCTATTAAGACAAGTGTACACGCAACATTGGGATCCATATATCTTCAATCAATTTCGGGATTGACCTTTTGATTGATTCAAGTCTAGATGGCCGACAGTGGTGCCATCCGTTTTCCGTGGGTTGTCGATATCAAATCCACTGTGTAAAAACTTTCCGTCATGTCTATGTATGATGAGTCATCATGAAAAATCGAAGCACTTCTCTGACTTTTGGTGTGGTTTGATCCACATTTTCATGATAACTCTAATAAATATGACCCATCACGAGAATCTTGCATGATTGCTCATGTGGGCCTGTTCTTTTATTTCTTTAAGGGGAATCCTACGTGACCACCCCAACAAAGCTTTTCGTGCAAAAATAAAGTTGTCGATCGGATAGATATTCCTGCGTGAATGATCTACCGCATCTCTTCTAATGGCCGACACATTGGGCCATATGTCATGTCTTTCACGGGATGGTATGAGCATGACTCCTCTCAAAATTCCTATAAAAGGAGAAGGAGACTCTCATTCTCGGCATCCCCGATCAGTGTGAGTCTTGAGTCTTTCTATCTTCCCTCTCTCTGAAGCTTGAGTCTTTATGTCTTAGGGTATTTTGATAAGCCTGCGCGATTCTGGCTCAGCTAGGGTGAACCTAAAGTGGCAGCAATACATAGTCGAGTCTGTCTCAGTGTATGAGCATCCTGCTCAGTCGAGAGTCTGTGCCTCCTGCACAATACTTTGTAATCCTGGGTAGCCATTCGTCTCTTTATTAATATAAAGCTCTGATTTATCTTTATGCTTCCGCAAAACTCTATTGTCTCTATGTTTTCTGTGCAAATGACCATGGACTTGGCATGTTGATGTTATTCGTGTCTGCAAGTTGCCCACCGCAGTAAGTAAGGTTTACCAGAGGGTGGATATAGAAGCCGCAGTGAGCGCTGGTAGTAAGTCCCGCTAAGGCAGGTGGCCGCTAGGGGCAGTGGTAGGCGCAAAGGCGAGTCTGGAAATCCATTAGCTCAGCTTCAAATAGTACTGGTTCGTGAAGGGAACGTCCTGATGGAGTTCAGGATTGGTGGCTTCATGGTAGGTGTCTAAACATCAACGTGCACATAAGATACAGTCTCAACAAGCTCTATTCTCTTCCAGAGGGAGCCCCTGCTTACAAATGGTATCAGAGCCAACACATTTCCTTGTGCCCCAGGTATGAGAACAGCCTCTCTCGATCTGTTCAAGCTCAGATCTCTACAGTGACAACTCAGACTAGACCTAATTTTAGGTTGGCCATACCACTATTTATAAGGGAGGCCAGTGCCTCATTTGTACACTCACCAACTATCTCTACAGTGTGCAAGTCTTGGAGGAGAACCTACTGCAACTAAGGGTGACGTCAAGGAGGGTGTTGGTCAATGTCTTGGTATCTCCTGGTTGAGTAGTGTGCTACTCTTTCCTAGTGAAGGAGTGGAGGAGGATCTTTTTCTTTGTTTCTAGTTTATCTATATTGAGGAAGTTTTGCTAGGTTTTCTTCCCCATGAGGGTTTCCCAAGATAATCTGTGTGTCTCTATTGTTTATGTAATTGCCTCTATTTCAATGATCTTATTTATGCAACTAATGTGATAAATGATTATAATAATAAAGAATAATCATAACTGCTAGTTGTATAAATAAAATTCAACATGGTACCAGAGAAGGCATGAAAGAGAACAACTCACAGTTTATAAGAAGTGACTAGCCTTAGTGCACCCTCTCCAAAATCTAGTTTTCAGTATTGTACCTACTGTAGAATGAAGGTTTCTGCATAAACCTTAAGTGTGACATTTTCCATGTTTAAGGAGGACGTTGGGGGAAGTAACCACATCTAGGAGCTCACCCTAGGAGGGAACATCTAGTCCTTGGATCAAAATTTTGAAATTTGAAGTTTGAAAAATTAGGGTTTCCTCAAAAACCCCTAAGTTGTAGTTACAGTTCTAGTTCCTTTGTGTCAGTTCCTTCATGCCAGATGCAACACCAGTTGTAATGCGAACACCAGTTGCAGTACCAGTTGTAGTGAAATTTTTTTGTGAAGTGTTGGGACTGATTTTTATTGTCCTAGTGCGCCTTACCCTAGAAAATATCAAGCTAACTTTAAGTTACAATTTGAAGCACCTTTGAAGTTTTAAAGGTTTGTTATTGCTTGCGGTTGTTGTCAGATGGTGCCACTACCTGCTAATACTATAAGAGGTATGTAGTTACATATGTTCAAATTGTATAATTATTATAAAGGCTATTTGCAAGAGAAAGGATCGTTTGTCTAAACAACAATCATAGATCCAGAAGGATCTTAGATCCAACACATTCAGAGGAACAATGCACCCCAGGTTTGATTAATTTGATATGCATATATTTGTTATGGCATTATTGTGATCTTATGAACATCTAGGTTGTATTTTGATTTGTTGAAGTTATCACTATAATACTAATCATTGGTCAAAATTAAACTCAAGGTATTAGATTGATTAAAGTTGAGATTATAGAGTTTATTCTCTAACCCAATTTTCTGTCAAGAAAACATATTATCTTAGTAAAGGGGACAGGTTGAAGAAAATACTTGTCATCTTGAGTGAAGGAGACTTAGAATAAAAAGACTCAACGTTCCAGGTTTGATTGATTAAATTGATAAGATTCAAATTTACACATATCAAGTTTTATAACTGCTAGACACTATAGTTGTGATAGAAATCTTTGAAAAGTTTTATTATTGAATACTTGATATCGTATGAGCACTATTGAGATAAATGCTTACTATAATCATTTACTAGATATAACTAACATCTTGTCTAGGAGAAACTTCTTGTTTTTTCTCCAGGTTACCATGGAGGAATGATTGATCACAACACTAGAAGAGTGTTTCTCTCATTCCTTATTATTGTATTTCTTACTTTTTACCCTTGTTTCAGGCAAGTCAGTACAAGTGATAGCTCTGAAGGAGATACTATGACTATCGTTCTCACTATTTTTTTTATTATTATTATAAACAATATTGTTCTTGTCTATTGCTTCTCCCATGTTTCTCTTGTTTCGAACAGGTCACATGTGATAACCCTAAGGGAGCTATAGTGATGTCCAGAGGAGGCAACATATTAGATGATGCATGGAGCAGACTATACAAGTTGTATACATGACCACATACATACATGTACCGAAGAAGAAGAAGAAGAAGAAGCTACTTTTGCTAGATACACAACATCTCATATGAAGACAAAACATGAGGAACAGAAGGCTCCAAAGATAACAGAACAAATCCCTCTAGTGCAGTTGATCACTCTTCAAATTATCATGAAGAGTTAGTAGAGCCAGAAGGGCCTACCCATAATCAATGCAGTAACCAAGAAGAGACTAGCATGGTCCCATGACAATTTTTAGGATGAAAATCCATATAGCATTGATGTGTTGGGTATGTGTTATATTCTTTGCATGTGTGTGTGTGTGGGCGCATCAGATACGACAACTGCGTTAGATATTTTTTTGGGTGATTTTTGCTATTTTTAGCAGATTTTGCTATTTTTATCAAATTTGTAAATTAATCCCGGATTAAGGGATTAGGGTTTTGGTATCTACGAAATACCTAAAAACATTGTATATATTGTATGACGAATGGTGAAATTTGATATAATGAAAATAAGAAAGTTTTTCCCGATTGAGGGTTTCCGGTATAAAATCTCTCTGTACTCTGTGTATGAGCCATTGATTAATTTCTGTATTGGTTAAGAATTTATATGCATTTCTTTACTTCGCAGGTTTAGAACTTACATGATGTGCCATATCAGAGGGAGCAGATGGCTTTGAAGATTATATAGACTGAGAAGGAGCACGGAGACTCAGAGTGAGCTTGATCTCATAGAGGATTAGATGGGAAAAAGAGATGTCTTCTAGGATGAACAGATAGATTCCATGAGTTGAGAAGACTAGAGACAAATAGTATCAGAGCCTTTTTGTCCCTGGTATGTTAACAGACTTTGTTGTTATTGCTATTCGCTCATAAGTTTAGTCTCAGTCTATAGTCGCCTTGTCATTTGTTTTCCGAATCCAGTTCTGTATCAGTAGTCTCGGGCTGTTTAAAGGCACAGTTCCACTACTGCGACACGCTGAACAGTTTTCTAGTCTTTACATGAGGAGTAGGCCAGAAGCTTGACGAAATACTATTGCCTTCAGGAACGAGGAAAGTAATCTAAAAGCCCTCCTTATCTGTGTAAAGATAGAAATACCTAGTATGGATTCCAGATCTGTGTCATTTAGAGATATCCGAAATGCTGAAGAAACCAGTACTTCAGGACAAGAAAATAGCTTAGAATCCATGTTCTCCTTAAACCGGTCACAAAATATAAACCATGCAAACATTGAAGAAGTAGAAGAAAATCCTCAAGCCACATGGAAACTTCCACAAATAACTCCTAGCAGAGTCTATCAAGATTTAAGCATGTTTCATCTCAGAGAAATCACCAGGGTATTTGTCAAAGAATCTATTAGTACTATTCAACAAAATAGTAATAATACACAAACAATCCCGCTCCTTAATCCCAAAGAAATCCAAGAAGAAGCAAAGTGCCATGGAACTAAATTTGTCCATTTCGGTTGCATAAGAATTGGGATCAATGTCTTAGTTCACAAAGGGATAAATGCCTTTGTACTTTGTACAGTCAGAGATATGACACATGACAAATTCACTGACTCTATCATTGGAGGAATTGTAGCTCCCTTATCCAATGGCCCTGTATATTTTGATTGCTACCCAAATTTTTCTGTATTCTCTTTTGATGAAACTCTTGGTGATATCCTTAAACTACAGATCAGAACAACATGGTTTAATATGAATGCCAAAAGAACCAATATAGAAGTACAAGTAAGGGGTTGTTTCAAGCATACGAATACTATGTTCCCTGTTGTTCTCCATACGCCAAGCAAAGACTCTAAATCCAGTACCTTGGTAGTTACAGATGCTCTAAAACAAAAGGTAGAGAATTGCATGATAAAGTGGGAAGACTTATCCTTCCCTACAGACTGGGTAATCGAAAATCCTAAACCCCATATTCCAAGGGCCATTACCTCTACACAAATCAAAGAGACCGATGGATCTGCTGTCATTTCTTTTCCTCAGAAACAACTCAGTCAAGATCAGACATGGGCTAAGCCTTCCAGATCTCCTCCCCCTATTCCTTCTTTTTGTCTTCATTCTTCTTTGCAATTACTTGTTGGGCAAGTTGGAGAAATCCCTTTTTCTGTCAAATGTCCTGACTGTGGCGATTTAATTACTTTATCCAGTTTAGCCACTTCTGTAAATAATCCTAATATCCATTTCAAACATGAAAACCACAACCCTCAGACAAGTGTTCCTCCTCCTGTATCAACCTCTAAAGAATCTTGCCCTCATCCTCAATGTTCTGACATCCCCTTCCCTCACGATTCACATGTGCTATCCATATTCGACAAGATCTGCTTAGAGATAGAGCAAAGACAAAAGGCCCATGTTCCTAAAGGGATAAAGAACCCTTCTTCACCAGAGATCAAAAAAATTTTGAGAATAGCAAAAGGATGTCCTAAAAATACAGTAAATGAAGAATGGATGAAAAATATGTTGAACTGGGACTTACATACACATCCCACAGCAAAAAGCTTTGCTAAAGAAATCCCAGATCCAGAAAAACTTATTTTGGAAAGAAAATGGAAAACTTGCATGGAACAAAGAGATATATATATATATCTTTCTATGATTGGTACAGCACCAAGGATGTAGTCAGACAGACCCTTGTACCTTTGAAGTCTACTCTTATATCTTTCCCAATATCCTCTCTTTCCATATCTGATTTGGGCAAAGAAATCAGTAAAATCAAGACGATCTCTAAAACAAAAACTGAAAAAGAAGATAGTATTTAGATACAACATCAACAGTATCATGTTCTATTAGAACTAAAGATCCAAGATTTGCACTTCAGGCTTAAAACCCTGATAGATACAGGATCTGACTTAAATTTGTTGAATAAACATGTTATTCATGTCTCTCTATGGGAAAAAACTGATTTAACTGTTACTGGTCTTGGGAATGTTTTGAACACTATTTCCTTCTTTATTCCTGAAGCAACCCCGTGCTTCCAAAAATACTGTCTCAAGATGAAATTATTCCTAGTAGAAATTCCAGTAGCATGTGTTCTAGGAACACCTTTTCAGGCTGCAGTTTCTCCCCATGGTTCCACAAAATTTACTCCAGAACAAGAAGGTTATTTCATAACCATTCCAGAAGGCCAAAAAGTAAAGCTCCCATTTATTTCTACTCCCAGAAGGACAGACTCTGTAAAAATAAACCTTCTACGAGCAGGAAAAATCAGAGAATTACAAGGAATGCAAATTTCTCTCAGAGTTAAGGGATAGATACAAAATCCTGTGATCATAGAGAGAATTATGTCCCTTAGAAAGTTGTTTTCTGAAACAGTCTGTTATGAAAATCCAACTACCTTCTGGAAACAGAAAAAGCATGTAGTATATCTACCTTACAAAGAAGAGTATGTGGGAACACCATGCAGAAGTCATGCAATTCCTATGAATGCAGAATATCAGAAATTATGCACGGAAGAAATTGAAGGTTTGCTAAACAAAGGATTAATCAGAAAGTCTACTAGTCCTTGGAACTGCTACGGATTTTATGTAAATAAACACTCAGAGAAAATTAGAGGAGTCCCGAGATTGGTAGTAAATTACAAACCTCTGAAAAAAGTCTTGGCAGGTGATACTTATCCTATTCCTAACAAAAGCAATCTAGTTACCAAGATTACTGGGGCCAAAGTTTTCTCCAAGTTTGATTTAAAATCCGGGTTTTGGCAAGTTGCAATTCATGAAAAGGATAAGTTTAAAACCGCTTTCAATGTTCTTGCTGGTCAATTTGAGTGGAATGTCATGCCTTTTGGGCTGAAGCATGCACCTTCCAAATTCCAAAGATTCATGGATGAAACATTAAATCCCTACTTTGATTGGTTGAACCTGCATAGAATAGATCTAGCTAGAAAATACCACACACATTTGCAGAGAGAAATTGAGAAAGAAGAAGCAAGAGAGAAAGAATGGAAGAATTCTCATTAACCGTATTCCACACATAAAGAGTGAATAATTTACAATAGCTATAGGATACATGAGTAAATAATGAGCCATAGCAGTGGTCTAGATTGATCTGGACACACACTAGTAGTTACAAGAGTAAACTGCCACCTAGTCTAGTCTCTCAGGTAGTTACGGGAGAAAACTACCACCTAGCTGAGTTAACTAGTCTTTAGTTAATTGACTGAACAAAGAGTAGTGAATTGGTGATGATCCCAATGTTGCATGGTGACAAAACCAATGCAACATCTAAACTCAACTCAACTAGTCAAACTGAAGTGTCAACTGAAAGAGAATATTCTCCAGGTGGAATATTCTCCCCTAAAATAAAGGAGATTGGATAATGACTAATTATGACTAATAAACAAAGAATAAACTTAGGAAAAATAAATCCTAGGTGTGTGTGAAGTAACTCCAACACCCCCCCTGAACATCACTATGGTGAAAATAAAGAATGGGTCCCAACTACGATGCCATGTTAGGTACCCAAATACAAAATATACACTAAACTAAACGAGGAAAGAGGGAAAACCTCATGGGAATAAATACAAAAGATACACTGGACCATATAATCCACGGTATGGAATTGTTGAAGGAGCATTGTATCCTTCTTGATTTGTCTTTATTTTATACACAGTAGGTTTATATATCAAGTTAATTTTCAGTCCATGCATTTTCAATTTTAATATATTGAAGATACAAAAAAAATAGGCATTTTGCATTGCTTGGCATTTTTGTCTTTTGAATTTTTATCAGTATCTTAGTACATACAGTGAAAGATTGCATATTTACCTCTAAATTGTAGATTTGAATTTGAAAATTGGATCATTTTTAGGAGCATATCATTCATCAAAAGTTAAAGTTAGGACTTTGCATTGTCTTCATATCTCAAGTCCCTCTTGGATGAGACATACCTTCTTTAGGGAGGGAGGCCACTCACCCACTTTAGCCTGTTTGCATGCATATTGGTCGTTTCACTTTTGGTGTGCTCTTTTCTTACTAGTTGGCCTTAGGACATATTTTTTATCTTTAGAGTCTTAAGTCATCGTGGAGTCGAACCAGTCACCCTGCCGGTCCCATCGCTTATTACAGCTACCATCGGATTTTGTGTTCTTACCTTCAAAAAGGTGTAGAGTCATTACACGTGGTACACACACATCCACCACTCGGACTTGTGATTCTACAAGTATGAGTACTGAACCTAGTCTTCAGAATTCTGGGAGCCCTTCGACTCCCATACCCACTATAGTTAATGGCACTCCTTCGACTCCTACAAGCTCCATGGTTGTAGTACCGAAGACACCTATCATTACTATGGCTCGATCTATAGTTAATGCTCATGCTACCACCTCAAACCCCTTGGGGTCTCTTGGCCACTCACCGGGCTACAATGTTTAGTCCATCCCTATGGATTCTAGTCCATTTTCTTATGGTATGCCTAATTTCACCTTGCAGTTTTTGAACTCCATCCCGGTTATTAGCCCTAATTCTAGCATTGGGCTTGGGGGAAACACACCTCTGTACACTCCTTTTTCATTTGGTGGATCTCAAATCGCTCAAATGACTCATAATATGAGAGGTATTCTTGCTTTCAACCCTAGGCCTAATCCTCCTACTTCTAGATGGAATAGTCAACCTAGCGGACAAGTTTCAACTCAAGTTCCATCCTACAATCCAACCTCCTCGGCGCAGATTCCGACCAATAAATTTGGCATGCCGAATCTTCCTCTATCCTCCGAATTCTAGCCTGGGGAAGGTCAGTTTCATACTTTGGGCAACTCCTAACCTGGATCTAATCCAGCTGGGGGTAGTTTCTATAACCCTCAACAGGACATTCCAGCTGGAATGATGCCCAACCCACCTTATATGAATCAACCCGGAGGAGGGCCTTATAATGTCGAATAGGGCCATGGTGTTTACCAGAACCATGGATGGTCTTCGAATACGCAAGCACAATCTTTCCTAGGAGGTTGGGGCCAGATGTCACAACCCCATCTCCCTTTTTTGGCGACACTTAATCTGCCAGATTTTTCTAAGTTAATGAATGACCTTGTGAGTCACGATCCTACATAGCCCCCGGTCCCCACAAAAATTCCTTCAAAAATCCCAAAGTTTGAGGGTAAGAATGGAGAGGACCCTTGTGATCACGTCACTACCTTTCACCTTTGGTGCTCATCAAACTCCCTTAACGACAATTCTATTCGTTTGAGATTATTTCAACGCACCCTTATCAGAGTTTCTACAAAATGGTATATTGAGCTACCCAGGGGGGTATATGGGACTTTTAGTCAGTTTGTGATGGTCTTTATTAACCACTTCCAGTGGCCCATTCGTTATGATGTTGGTTTAGAATTCTTGTCTACTTTATGCTAGGATACTGCCACTCATATCTTAGACCACTCACATCAAAGAAATGTGGCTATACGCACACTGCACAAGACACACGTCACTGACCCCCATGTTACATAAGGCTCTGATGAGATATAGGGCTTCAACCTTAGGGAACTAAGTCTAGGCTAATTTTATACTTGCTCACCGGATCCCAATTCGCAGGTCTCTTCTCCTCCTTGGTCTTATTATTTTTTTCGATTCCGAAGAGGTTTGTGTGAATCATTTTTTGGTTTTAGAGGCTACAGTTCGGAAGCAGGACTCTTTGTTTAAACAAATATTTTCTTAATTATTTTCTAAAGAGAATTGTGTGAAGGTGTTTCAAAGGTTGGAGGCATGAATTTATATCCTAACTAGAATAAAAAAAAAATTGATTCTTCTTTAGATTCAACTAGAGAACACTTATTGGGATATTGTAGAAATCATTTTGGGTGTAGTGATGGTTGTTTGTGTTCCACTGAGGTAATTGAGCTATAGTGTCAAGAAAAAATATGTGCCTTAATGCTGAGTAAACATTCAATTTTGTGCAATATGACCCCACATGCCACAAAGGTAGCATTTTGTCGCATGTCATCCATTCGACAATGAGACATTATTATTTTATGTTGCAAGTTACAACACAAACTATATTGTTACTTCCTTCCTAATCACCACCCAAAGCAATCTAAGTAACCATCATGGTTTCTTGTAACATAGGTTGCACCATATGTACTACCTGGGTCTATTGAGCCACTATTGTAGCTTGTTGTGTTTGCTATTTTTGTCCTTTGATTTGATACAACCTTCTTTTTTCACTTCGGTGTCGTCTTTGGACTTTTGAAGGAGTGCTTGAACACCATGACCATTTGTTATGTACTTTGCAATATGTATAATGGTTTTTTACTTGTCGAATCATCTGGTGGATAGTAAGGAGGAAACCCATGAATGACATTATCCATTTCTGGGTTCTCTTGTCGATGTTGCATCTGATCACCAGTGGAATTATATCTTTGGAGGTATTCCCACCTTGGATTCAAATTGCCTGAAGATAGTTTCTTATTTCTTTCTTGCATTTCATCAACTTTATTCAGATTGTCTCTTTTCTCCATTTTCATATCATAGGCAATACGATCCGCTTCGATTTCCATTTCTAGAGAATACTAATCCTTGCTATTCTAACTTACTACTCTAAGAAAGGAATCCCAACATCATAAGTAAAGGAGCTCTAGCATAAGTAAAGGAGCTCTAGGTTGTAAACACCACATAATCAAATGTGAAAGGCCTAATTATCTATCCCGATTTTCATACTCTACTATATATGGTACTAATATATTATTTGACTTAGCCTATAGAGTAGGAGTCAATACTATACCATTGCCTATGACATTTTTATCATTACAAGAGCCCCATAGATGAAGTGTAAGAGACAAAGAAGAAGTTGAATGGCATCCGAGATGGGAGGCTTAAAAGAAACCAAACCATGATGAATTTTTACTATCTCAATGTATCAAACTTTGGCAATCGTTTCCTCATAGGTGGGAGGTATATTCTTCATATACTCAATCTAGAGATCACTATGAAGAGCCCCTAAGAAGATACTCCCTAGTTCATCTTGGGTGATCTGCATAGTAACTTGTTACAAAGAGAGCTTAAATTGATGGATGAATGTTGTTATAACCTCTTTCTCTCCTTGTTTGATGTGTGTGAGAGAAACAACCTCAGATTCTTAAGTAGGCTAAAAGGAAAACATGCACAAGAAGGTCTAAGTGGATATTTTATCTACACCAAAAATCTATCAATAGTGCATTGTATAATAATGAAAAGTATGTGTTTTTCCTCTTCATCGATCAGTTGTTGGCACAATCCTAATCATCTTGTTCTTGAAACTCATTCCTAATCTTCCGGTCGAGGAATCCCGGTGGGCAGCATAATCCTAATCATCCATCTCCTTTACTTCAAACTCTTGAACATGTCTTATATCAAACGATTGGCTCTTTCTTTTTGGGGAAAGCAACAAACTCATAAATCAAATCAATCCAGACTGCTGTGTGGCACCTAATGATCTTAAGCTCCTAAAATTGTGTGAATCAACGTAAGTATATCATAGGTTATTTTTAGTGTTGTAGGCTAGGGCTTATATGGCTCCTTACTTCCCTGGTGAAAAGCTTCTGTGGAGAGGTTACAGGCTTCTGTTTAACTAGTTGGACTCGGTTGGCTAAAGATGAGAGGCCCTTGGTGAAAGGTTGAAGGCTTATGTTTACTGGTGAATGGAAAAAGGTGAGAGGTTAGAGGTTCAAGCTTCAAGCTTCTTCTGCTTATAGGTTCAAAGTTCAAGGCTGCAGACTTCAGATTCCTAGTGACTGGCTATGACTAGGAGTATGGCTATGATAACCAATGTAAGACTGGTGTATGAACCTATATATTGTGAATCAACATATGTAAGCATCGTCATTATTCCTGCCATCTAGCCTAGGTAAGAAAATTGACAAGGCTTTGTATCATTAGAGCGTCTAGTTCAAGGGTCGAGGTATAGATCGAGGGATATGGTCGAGGGATATGGTTCCATAGAGATTGTGAAAACGGGGCTATGTCTACTATATGCAATGCCCGATTGGCACTGTGACCCTATGGCATTGACTGAAATGACTAGTTGCTATGGGAAGGAATTTATGGCAATGATTGTGAAAACACTGAGTAGAGCTTGCACGGATTGGAGCTTCTATCATTGAGATTGTCAAAGAGTAGAGCTCCTAGCAAAGACTACTCTTGGCTTTGTTTGTCCATTGTACCACCCCTCTATGTATATGTTCGCAATCAATCAATATATCTCTGGGCAAGCATCCCCCAACTCTTCTCTTTATGTTGGTGGCAAGTGAACCCATGGCAAGTTCATATCTTGATAGAAAGATCGAGAAAGCAAGAGCCCTACCTACCTTTGGCAAGGAGCAAGTTTGATTTATCTCTCTCGGGTAGGTGTTAAAGGTTGGTCAATTGAAGGCATGCAACAAGGGTTGATCGAAGACAGGTTGCAAGGTCGACGAAGGTAGGTTGGAAGGTCTCTAGTCGATGAAGGAAACAAGGTAGTAGGACTGACGAAGTATCTCTCGTAGGTCGGATTTGTTGGTCGAAGCCATAGTTCGTCTTGAGTTCACAAGAATAGAGAGAGTACAGGTATCCTAAATAAATAGATTGATCATAAGGTGTGTGGGTTGAAAGTGTAGTTATGTATGTGTCACTGATGACGGGTTAGTCGTTGAAGTTGTGTCAATTGCATTGTCGTCAAGTCTAAATGGAGATCCGTCCAGGTCTCAATTGGTCCCTCAGTCAGGTATAAAGAGATCATATCTAAGGTAAGGTATAGATCAATGGGAATACAGATTTCGTTCTCTCAGCGGGTAGGTTGAAGCATCTAGTGAAAAGTTTGATCAATTAGGTAGGATTACTGTGGGATTTTGGCTCCTCCATCATGTGTTTCTTGAGGTGAACTCCCTAGGTTTTGGTGGGATGTCTCTTGTAGGTATTCAGGGAGAGGAGATATACTCGATCGGTTAGATATCGAAGCAATTGGGCATTTCTAAATGATAATTGATTGGGTGGCTCAAAGGGTAAGACTTATAATCATCCCCCCTCCATCCTGGGGTTGGGGTACGCAGGGTGTGATGGCTCGTGTAGTCCCTTGCTTGCTTGCCTGGTGGACAGGTTTGTGTGATCGATCTAGCAATCAATCAAAAATGCAAATAGACTGAGTGTAGCAACAACATATATAAGCATCGATGTCTAAATCCTTTCACTGCATCCCGCACGTCTATCCCACCTGGGTTCATTTCGTGCAACACATCTTGTGGTCCATTTGCTCATTTTCATCATTTTGTCCACCTTGCCCCTCTCAAGATGTCTCTATCTATCTATTTCCTCTCCCTGTCTCTAGCCTCTCATCAAACGTTATAGCAACATCAAGGCGCAAAATCTCAATGCAATCAATTCAATCCATCCAATTAGAGAGAAACGCCATGGAATAGCCATGTTAATAAAGAAGAAAATCCATTTAAGTGCCCCGATGAGCAATGATGTCTTCACAAGCATACACTAGAATGATGTCTGAATTCATCAAAGCAGTTCAGGGGTTGAAGCCCGCCCGTATCAACAAAATAGTGGTGCCAAGAAGAATTCTTTGTAAGTGAAGGCAAGGTAAGGTAAAGGGTTCATAGCATGCCATGCCTCCCCTAGTACAGGGCGACTAGGGACACACAGATATGGATTGTTTTTAGAAAAAAACCATAAATTAAGGGAGGATTCATAAAACCTAACCTTAGGGCCTACTAAAACCTATTTAAAGAGGTCCCCCTTACATTCTCCTTTATCTTTCATTTTCATCCTTTTATTTAAATTTTTAACATTACCATTAATTGCTTTAGGATGTTTGAGAGTGGTTCCAACCCCATTGGACTTCATATGGAGAAAGTAGAATTTTAGGTCCCACTAAAAATTCAATAGACTTAATAGTTTTCAGGAATCCAAGATTGCCAGGATTGCAAGTGGCAACATTTCCACTGGATTCTATCATGTATGTGTTAAATTTGGCATCATCAATAGTCATTCTCCAATGAGAGGCCATATGGGCCACCCTGAGGCTAGCCAAGGAGATTTGGAGAATCAACCAATATTGTGAGGTATTTACAAAAGCCAGGGGGAACGTACAACCTCTGTGAGTCAAACCAAAATTCAAGACAAACAAGATTCTATGTAAGTCTAATGCAAAAGTAAGGGGGAACATACAACCTCTGTGAGCATAGATAGTCTAGTGCAAAATTCAGGGGGAATGTACAACCTCTGTGAGCATAGACAGACTATTGAAAAAGTCATGGGGAACATACAACCTCTATGAACCTAGTCAAGCCTTGTGAGCGATGAGCAAAAGTCAAGGCATCTAGCAAAAGTTAGGTTGAATATAAAATTTCTATGAGCTAGAAACAAACAATATTACTAATATTGCAAATGATATAAATGTATTGAACTAGTGCGTTGGCACGTGTAATATTATTCACCATGAAGAGAAATTCGAATTGCCTTGTAAAGAGTCGAATTGTAACTAAAGTCTCAAGTCTAGTTCTATTTTCGAACTAAAGTGTAATGTTTAGTTATAACTGAAGTCTCAAGTCTAGTTCTATTTTCAAACTAAAGTGTAATGTTGAGTTGTAACTGAAGTCTCGAGTCTAGTTCTATCTTCAAACTAAGGTGTTATGTTGAGTTGTAACTGAAGTCTCAAGTCTAGTTCTATCTTCGAACTAAACTGTAATGTTGAGTTGTAACTGAAGTCTCAAGTCTAGTTCTATTTTCGAAATAAAGTGTAATGCTGAGTTAAGTCAAGAATGCTTTCACACCCCTATTTAGATTCCTCTCCACTTCTCCTCCATTCCTTTATATGCATTGGTCGATCCCCTCTCCTCAACATAATTACTATGCAGGGTAAAAGGTGAAGCTATAAAGGCTGCTATACATAGACACATATAGACACAACATATTAGTGTTGTATAGAGGTACATATCAATGCTAAAGAAGCAACCATAACAATGTTGTACAGAGGTACATATCAGTGCTAAAGAGGCATCCATAACAGTGTTGTACATAGGTACATATTAGTGCTTAGGAGGCAACCATATCAACGTTGTACAGAGGTACATATCAACGCTAAAGAAATAACCATATCGATGTTGTAAATAAGCATATAGAGGCGCATATCAGTCCGTCAGTGAGAGGTAGTTTCAACAACCCATATCAGAGCTGATATATCTCAGTCTTTGAAAACAACTAGGATACATCTATATCAGCTAGGTCTCTTAGGTCTCTGTCAGGTCAAAGTCAACTTGGCAAGCTATTTAAGAGCAGAGTTTTTATGGTGGATGTTTGTAAGTGATCTTACATTATTAATGCAATAAAGGAATATCGTTTGTTGGAGTTTTTCTCCCTGTACAAGGTTTCCCCAGAGTAATATGTGTTGTTTATGTGCATTCTTACGTATCTACATGATTACTGCTATTTAGTTATGAATAGCTAGAATCAAAGTCTTGAAGAATTTAAAAGAATAATTTGCATAATAAATCAAGCTCAAAATTTAACATGGTATCAGAGCTTAGGGTGTGTTAATCTTGTTGAAGTGCAGCAATAGGTACACACAAATCCAAGCAAGCTTGATTAATTTTCCAGTGTGAGGTCCATTACATCCTCCATTTCAGTGGAGGTCAAGGATAGGCTGGAAAGAGCTGCCAAATTCAATGTGTGGAAGATCCAGATAAGAAATATCTTGTAGGAGCACTATCTTGAGCAGTATGTAACCACTGTGGTGGAGGAACCCACTACTAATGCAAGAAAAGAGACCTTTAGGAAAAGTCAAGCAAAGGCCAAGTGAATCATCTTTTACTCAGTTAAAGACAGTATAATGTCGACAATGACTTCGTTAATGACTGCTAAGGACTGTATGGATACCTTGGTGAATCTGTATGATAAATATGCTCCAAGTCAGAAGAGGACACTTAAGCACAAACTTAAGTATTTGAATATGGAGAAAGGTGAATCAGTAGCATCTTTCTGTTCAAGATAGCCCAGATCAGAGATCAACTTTTGGTTACAGGGGTCACAATGGACAATGATGATTTAATGCAAGTCATATTTGATGGTCTTCCTTCTTCATGGGAGACCTTCTTATCCAATGTAAGTGGGAAAGAGATTCAACCCACGCTTGAGAGGTTATGGCATGATTGGCTTCAGGGGGAGAGTCACACTGCTACCAGGAGCAAGCCAACCAAAGAAGAGAATTCAACATTAACATCAAGATTCAAGGGAAAGAAGAAAGTCACTTTCTCGAAAAGCTATCAAAGGAAGTCAAACACCAAAGGTATGTTCAAAGGAAAAAGTATTGATACATCTTAGATTAAATGCTTTAGATGTAATAAGTTGGGTCATTTTGCTAGAGACTCTTTGTTTAGGAAGAAAAATCCAAGGAAAGGGAAACATCATGCCTCAACTGTTGATGATGATGAATCCAAAAGAAAATAGAAAAGTCCTCCTAATGAGAAAGAAAATAGAAAAGAATATTACTTGGTTTATGTCTTATCCAGTTCAGTTTTCACACGGCTGAGAACTTGTTTAGTAGACAGTGATGCATCAGAGCACATAACAATGTAAAAGGATATCTTCTCATATTTCAAGACAAAATATTTTGCAGAGCAAGTTGAGCTTGGGGATGACAAATGTTACAATATAGAGGGAGTAGGCTCTATCTCTAAATTGGAATCTAGAGCTAGACTTCATGTTGATGAAGTATTATATGTTCTAGGGCTCAAGAAAAATCTTCTGTTAGTTGAAACCCTTGAGGACAAGGGATATTGGGTGATATTCAAGGACATGAAGGCACTATTGTGGGCTAAAGGTAGCCACTTGAGTATAGAAGAACCCATCGGGACTCGCAAAGGAGGATTGCACATCGTGACAGGACAGTTAGTTCAGGCACTGGATCATGATGCGACTAGATCCAACGAATTGTGGCACATAAGACTTGGTCATCCTCATTACAAAGCACTTCCAAATCTACAAAACATGAGTATAAAGCCTTTATTGAAAATAAAACAGAGAAACACATTAGAACCCTTAGAACAAATAATGGAGGAGAGTTTGAATCTCTCTAGTTTGATGATTTATGCAAGTGAACAGGAATCAAGAGACAATTGATTGTGCCATATAACCCTCAAAAAAATGGAGTTGTTCAGAGGAAAAATGGGATAATTTTTGAGGTAGCGAAAGCAATGGTGTTTGACAAGGATCTGCCAAATTCTTTATGGGAAGAAGCTACCTCCACTAGCGTGTATATTCAAAACAAGTGTCCACATGCTATCTTGAAGGACAAGACTCCCAAAGAGGTCTTATCAGGGATCAAACCTGAAGTAGGGCATCTAAGGATATTTGGGTGTCCAGTGTATATTCATGTCCCTAAGGAAAAGAGAACAAAGATATCCAAGGTAAGCTTCGACTATGTGCCTAAGATCATGAAACACGAAATTCATGGCACATTGAAAGGTTGCTCCGACGTTTTTAAGGCCGAAAGGCATCTTCCGGTATGAAAAGGTTCCCCAAGGAAAATAAATGTTATCTTGTGTTGGTCTTCGGGTTTAATTTGAATTTGATTATATCCTAAAAATCTGTCCATAAAAGAAAATGTTTTGCTTCCGGTGCACTCGTCAAGAATCTGATCGATGAAAGGTGTGGGGAAGTTGTATTTCGGACAGGCCTTGCTCAGGTCATAGAAATCCATACAGACATAAATGGTTCCTTGTGTCTTATCTACATGAACAGGGTTGGATACCCATTCCGTTAAAGGAACTGAGTAGATGAAGCCAATGTTAAGTAGCTTCTCCACCTCTGCCTTGATAGTAGGGTACTTTTGAGGGTTGAAAACTCTAAGATGTTTCCAAACAGGTTTAACATCCAGATAAGTTTTAATTTTGTGTTTGACAATACGAGGGTCAATCCCTAGAATCTCTTCATAGGAC
>CBVK0100971116.1:0-27120 GCA_900067695.1 Picea abies | reverse complement strand
ATTAATATCATTAGACCAATCTTTTTTTAGTTATTAACATGTTAGGAAAATTTAATTACCTAATAAATCTTTTACTTAATAATCCCTAAGTATATATTCTACTAGGGTTGTTACATTTTTCCTAACATTAGTTTAGACAATTCTACCACTACATGCACTGTGAGGGGGTCCCTAGGTTTTCTTCTAGGTCTTTTGATACAGAGGTCTCTCACAGTCTTCACATAAATAGGGACATCCCTAATCGCTTGTAATAGTGGAATGTTAACATGCATATTTTGCAATTCTCCTAAGAGTTTGAAGGATGGTGATTCCACAGTTTTGGTAATTTCCAGTTTGATAATTCTATAATAGGTTGGTCAATTTATTTTGTATCAGCAGATGGTCTTTCCCTGAATTCCTTGTCTGATTCTAAAGATGGAGAATCTTCAATTATTGGCTCGACTATTCTTCCTGATCTTAATTTGATCTCATCACAAGGCATAGGAGTAATAGGCAGAGCTGGCACATTGTCTATATCAATATTCTGAACGACCTTATTATTTGTATTTGGGTTAGGTTGCACAGGCATTTGAGGTCGCAAGGGAGGATTGTTCTATGGGGCATTGGGAGGTAACTGCAGCTTTTGCTGCCAATACTGGGGTTGGAATTATTGTTGATAGGGGTTCGATTGGTGATGGTTTTGATAAATAGATTGTTGTTGAGGACCTCTCCAATATGGTTTCAATTTACCATGGTGATTTTTTTGTTGGGGCATAGGTAAGCATGCATTAGGATCCTGATAAGGATGGGGCATCTGATTTGGAGAGGGGGCATTCAATTGGCCATATTGAAGCTGGTTGTTCACATTATTCCAATAATTAAGTGTTGCAGGAGAGAATTGAGGCATTCAATTGGCCATATTGAAGCTGGTTGTTCACATTATTCCAATAATTAAGTGTTGCAGGAGAGAATTGAGGGTTTGTACCTTGACCTTGTGGCTGCCATTGTCTCCTATGTGTTATTAGATAAGCAACCTCTTCTTCCTCATTAGTCTCGTTCATTGATGCTTTTACACCTGCTAAGGAGGGACATTTGTCAGTGGGATGATCCAATTCACAAATAAGACATACCTGAACACTATTCAGTGGGCACTCCCTTTTTGGATGTTTGTCTATGCATTTTGGATAGAAAATGGGCAATGCCTTATATTATTCTGCTTGTTTCTGTTTGATCTGCAGACTATCAATTTGTGAAGAAAAAGAGTTAATCATCTCTGTTTTGAAATCTTCTAACATATTACCTATTTATGCTCTTGTTGCCCCTCCATTGGATGATTTTTGTACCCTTGAAAAAGTGGTATCCCTCGTAGCTGACTTATTCATTGTGGATCCTCGAGATCATCTCTTACAAAGATTTACAATGTCATCATAGGATTCCTTAGATATATCTCCCTTGCCCAGCATATTCAACATATCTAAATAAGCATCTCTAACTCCTTTTAGCAAAACAGTTTTTAGAATTTCCTTACTCACATCCGGATGTCCGGACCTTTGTAGATTATATTGGAGTCGCTCCACAAAATTTTCAAGGGTCTCATCCTCCTTCTGAGACATTTTGAACATTTCCTCTCTTCGTTCCCTCCTTCGGCAGTAGTCTTGGTACTTCTTTAGGAAAAACTAAATCATTTGTCCCCATGTTGAAATATCTCTCCTCCAAGGCTCATGAACCATCTTAATGCATTACCCTTCAATGTAGCTGGAAACAATTTAAGCTTCTGCATAGTGGTAGTGTAGTCATAGATTCTACATAGAATATCAAATTCAAACAGAAAATCATTTGGATCCTTAGTAGATAATCCATGAAAATTTGGCAGAGCTGAGAGAGGTATGTTTTTCTTAGGAGCCATCCCTTGTGTGGGAATATCAGAAATAGGAAAGACCAAGGTAGAGATAGTATTTTCATCATTTTCCTGATATTTGTTGTTTGGTGGATTCTCACGGTGGAACTCTTCTTCATTATCCCCTTGATTTTCCATATGTTCTCTTTCTCTCCACTCAATATGGAAAGCATCCCACTCTTCTTTAGTGACTATCTGTCTGTGGATCTGATAAACCGCTTCTTCTAGATTTTCCTTGTTCCGAGATACACTTCCTTGATCTTCAATATTCTCCAGTGTTGCTTGTTGATTTGTTGGTGAAAAATATTATTCTTCATCCCTTGATGAAAATGATGTCTCAAAATGGGTTAATTCTGATGACTGAGGAATATGTCTTCTTGGATGATTTGAAGGGAGAAAGATAGATCCTGAAGAAGAATCTACTCTGGTTATAATCTCATCAACAAAGGTTGGCCTTCCTAGTATAGGGTTCCTTCCTCCACGTCCTCTGGTAACCGTAGGGTTAGTATTTTTGGGGATATGTACTCTTGTTCCTCAATTCATGCAGACTACTCATTCCTAAGAAAATAAAACTAATGTGCTTACAAGAATCTCTAATTATCTTCCCTGGCAATGACGCCAAAATGTTGGGAACTTTATTTGTCTAAATAAATAGATGATTAAGGTGTTCAATATAAATTGTCAAACCCAGGGAAGTTTTGTTATTGTAAGATCATTATGCACTGTCTATGCTAGATTATGAAAGAAACACTAATCGAATTGCAGTAAAGTAAACTAAAGAAATAAAATTGAAAAGCTGAACACGTAACACAAGTTGCCAAAACAGTTGGAGTCCTTACATAATTGAAATCACGCTTGAATAATTGAAAACTTGAATTGATGGGTGTATAAGAATCCTAGATTGTCTATTAATTTTCTACTTTACTCTTGTAGAAAGAAGTTTTGTGCTAATTTCCGGAGGGAAACCTACTTAATTGCAGGAAGGGAATTCACACTTTTGTTTTCTTTTGCTTGAGAACTGAGACTTAATCTAATACAAAAAAAGGGAAAACAAATATCCATCAGTATTCAAAAATTGAATCTAACTTCTGATGAGACTCACTGATGCGCATTTAATAGGAATAACTGAACTGTAATAGCAAATGTATTCTTAGAAATACCAAACAGATAAATCATTCAAATCAAGGCGGTTAATCTAAAACATCAAAACAACAAAACAAAGGGGAGTCTGTGAGGAAGGTGGGCCCTTTCCTTCTCACTGAATTCAATCGAAAATAGGCTACAGTAGGTTAAAGAAACTCAATGCACTTCCTTATTGATTCACAAAAAGGGTTCAGATACAATATGCTCTTTCTTCACTCTATGTTCCACAACTATCTTTCGGTACCCATGATTACAAAAGCTCTTCTATTTAAAGATGGAGTCATTGAGTTAAAATGGACTCAGAACAGCCTTGAGAATTGAAGATTCTCAAGCTATTCATATGATATCCAGGATCTATTATCATTACAAAATTTGTTAAATGATCTTCATCACCAGCGTCAGAAAAAATGTGTAACAAGTTTGAGGATTGGTCTTCAGGGCTCAGATTTGCATGATAGACTAGCTTCTAGGATCGGTGGACATCTGTTGCAGTGGGTGTAACAACTTCAGCGGTAAAATAACAACATGCAGCGTTGGCGCACAACTATACCAACCGCTTTAACATCAACAATTTTTCTTCAAGACTTGGTTGTTCTACACATTTTAATCATTAGTTGAACATTCATGGGTAAAATATGAGAAACGCTACCAATCAAATATGTTAAGTGAATAAAATATAAAAGAAAGATCAATGATTCATGCCTTGGGAAAAAGGGTCTTAGAAAACATTTAGTAGGCATTTAACATAGAAATGGCAAGGTTGAATGAGAAAAATATATAGTGAAAAAGGGACATTTCTGGGTCCTAATAGTGGGAAACACACAATGACAACCCGTGAATGAAATTTGGAAAAAAAAGGTTGGCGGGTCCACCAAATCTGGCAGACCATGCCAACTATAGCCATGTTTTTATATCATTTGTAAGGTTCTAGATCGACTGCCAGGATAGTGGAATGTGAACTATACATATACATATTACAACAATACAAATCCCAAAAGGAGATTCCATGGGGCTTGACCCCGGGACCTCCTCCATAACCAATGCCTTAATATATATGCCCCTAACCTACAGGCTGCGGGTACCACACGGTAAACAATGCCCCCTTTAATTATTAAAAAGTACATCCACCTAGCCATGGAGGAAGAAAGAGGCGCGCGAACCGTACGACCTTCTAGGAACGCTTTTCAATGAAAAGTATAGTCATCATTTCTTCTTGGGCCTGAGAGTGCCAGAGTTGGATTGAGGCATGGAGACAGTGATTTTTAGGTAATTCGATGCCACGAATTCAATGGTGTTGTTTTTTTTTCAGATCTGAGCATTATTTCTGCAACTTGATTTCAAAATGAGGTATACTTATGTACTTTTCCCAATTCTTTTGCTGAGTTAATGAAAGAGCCTACCCATTTGAGAGTAGGACCCGAAGACGTAGTCCATCAGGGGAAGACTTTGTTATCAAGTGTTTTTGTTCAGATCTGATGCTTATGTATCTTCATTTTTTATTTTTTCCTTCTTTAATGGTACACTTTAATTTATGCTCATTCAATGCAATTCTTTATAAGTCACGATGAAAAGATCTCAGATCAATAAAGATAGACATGGAAAATGTATTTGACAGAATTAGGAATTCATTACTTTTCGATGTAATTCATAATTTTGGTTTTAGTTCATCTTTATACGATGGTTATGATATTTTCTTAACACTTCTTGGATATCACCATTAGTTAATGGAAGGGAAATATAATTTTAAAGGGACTCAAGGACTTACAAAGGGCTATCCTTTATCCCTTTAATTATGCATCATAATGGTTGAGTCTCTTGGTTAAAAATTGGATATTAAAATAAGATATGGAAATCTACTTGGGATCAAGATTGTTAGAGGAGAAGAAAGTATATATCATTCAAAATTTGTATATGACACTCTCCTAGGAGGAGCATCCACTATAATGCAAAGAAGACTCAAAAGAATTTTGAACGTATTCTTAGATCCTTCAAGAGGTAAAATAGAAAATAATAAATTTCATATGTATGGGTGGAATGTATGTAAACACATGCTTAAGATAATTTAAATCATTCTTATGTTTCATCATCAAGAAACGTAGACCTTGTTTAAGTATTTAGGAATGACATTTTGTTTGAAAAATCCAATAGCATTTTCTTTGCAAATTATCTTGAAAATGAAACTAATGTTTGCACAATGGGGAGCATAGTGGTTAAAGCTAGCTAGATGATTGTTTCTTATAAAATCAATAATTTAAACCTTGCTAATGTTTCGGTGTTTCTCAATGTTATCCCCAAAGGGAGTGATGCAACAAGTGTCTGAAGAAATAAGAAAACTTCATTGGTAGGTGGGGAAGAAAAATACAAAGAAATTTCATTTGCTAAATTGGAGCATGATCAAAACAACTCAAGAACATGGGGGGGCTGGGAATAATGGATCCTTCCATCAAGAATATATATTTGGTAGAGAAAATAATATGGATGTTGATTTTAGGAAATTATGATTGGTGGAAAATTGTTTTACATAAAAAACTACTTCTCTACTAGAAGACTGCAATGCACCAATGTAGTTATTGAGAATAAAAAGGGCTCATCCATACTAAAACTTATCAAAGTGGAAACTCCTTTAATCCATGATAAATTGATTTTGATTCAAGGAAATGGAAAATTAATCTCTATACATATAGACAACATTATGGGCAAGGAATCTCTAGAGAAGAAAATTGATTTGACACATCTGCACAATTGGATGGATGGGAGAAATATAAAGACCATGTTTGATTTTTATGGATCGGTAGAGATAATATATCAATGGTTTAAATTCCACATATGTGATACACCAAGACACATCCTTCCATTTGTCAAACTATTATATGAAACCTAAAAGGATGTGCTCCTAGAAACGTAGTAGAAACAGATTGCAAGGGATGGAGTTTGAAGGAATACAATGTCAAAAGAGGTTACCTATCTCTACTATAATGTCAATATCTCTGTCAGTTAGCATGCATATGGAAATATATTTTGGCACTCAAAAAAATTACCCAGGGTCAACATTTTCTACTCAACAATGGTACATGGAAAAATTGTCATGGGTGACAATCTCTTGAAACATGGAATCTAGGGTTCAACCAGGTGTGTAATATGTATTTTCTAATTTATAATCAATACAACATCTCTTTCTGGAATATAATTTTGATGAAACTATTTCATGAGATGCTTTCTCAAAAATTATAACCTGAATAGAAATTCCAAAGAGATGGAAGGATATGTTCACTCATTGGGTGAAATTGTATAGATAAACGTTAAAAAAAAAACCTCTTATATTAATGCTATGGATATCCCTCCCAAAGCACATTTGCTAGAAAATATGGATTGAACGAAACAAGCTAGTGTTCAAACAAGAATATGACCTTCCACTAAGAGTTGTGGTGAAGGAAGGGAACATTATAAGGATGGAAATTTATCTTAAAGCACAACAAAAACCTTGGCGAACCTTATCAATCCTTAATATGTAAATTGTAAATTTTGTAAAGTATTCTTATTAAAAAAATCCATTTTCAAAGGATTTTGTACAATTTCTATAATTTTTTTGGCTATTTTCATGGTAAAATAATTTTATCCTATAAATTTTGTGTGAATTCTTTTAGAAAAAATGAAATTTGGTGAATATTTTTTTGGAAAAAAGAATGGAAAATTAGTCCATGGGAGAAATTTATCCCATAAAAATTTCCTTGAGGGAAAGGGACTCTTGGTATATTACATTAATACTAAAGGAAAAAAAATTCTAGAAATACATTATTGGGATTGTTATCCCTTCTCACATAGGGGTAATTAGAGCAGATCATTCTTCATGATCCATATTGTAGACAATGGTCGCAAAAATGATGGCCAACATTGTCCACAAAAAACAACCCCTTATATGCCTCTTACTCATCATTGTTAAACTAATTCACTTGATCAATAAACTCATTAGATGATGCTGCTCTAACACACATGAGTTATATTAGCCATTGTTTCATACTAAGTGTTTACATTTAATGTATTGGGCATTTAGGCAAGGACCATAGGTTGAAATTAGATAATGAATAATGATTCTTGGAAGTTATTCTCTTTTCCTTGTTTCACCTTGGTGGTCATCATATGTATTATAGTCATTTTTCACTCTTGGGGAAATGGGGTTTTACTGGGAGGACTTCATAAGGATAACATGCTCATTCCCTTTATATGTTTAACACTTTCCATATATTTTCCTTTCGTTGTCCTATATTTTTGGATTGGCTATTACATGTATCCTAAAAATGTCTATAATTCATCCTCATATGAAATAAGGGGATCTAATTCCATAGGTTGATGTAGCTATAAATAAATAAATAAAAAGAGTGTGTCATGAATTAAAAATGCAAAAGAAAAATAAAGGGATATGAATAAAAAAAAATCCAAGTAATCTTAATCTCCACCCTCTCATCATGAAGTCAGCACTCCATGTACTAATGAAATGAATGCATATATAAAGAAAGGAATTAATTGAATTATAATGACCCTTGATGCAATAAAAGGCATAAACCTAAAAAAGTGGCTTGCAAATAAAATCAGTGAATATGAAAAGGAAAGATATGGGTGGAAATATATAGTCTCAGGTAAAGGGTAACTCAATGCATGAGGAACTCCATCTACAAAGGCTCTCATGGAGATGCACATCATACATGGTATTGCATGTCAAAGACACCATGACCATGAAGTAAAACCTAGATCATAATATTCATTAACACTTACACCTTGATGGGTTTCTCAGGGAATGATCATCTACCTGGGCACTGAAAAACCTAATAGGGTTCTATGAATGATCCAAGTTTATTGATTACATAATCTAGTATCAAAGTAGGAATATGGCTGGGAGAGGAAGAGGAAGATAAGGGTATCTTGATCATATGCACCGAGATATGAAAAACCTCCACAGGAAAGTAGAAGATCTTACAAATGTATTGGCTAGTCATAGAATAATACAAAGAGAAGAGTCTGATGAGGGGTCATTCCGAGGAGATGTAGATAAACATACAAAACATGAAGAAGAACATGAATAAAATGAAGAAGAACAATTAGAGAACATGAATTTTGAAGAAAGGATGTTTAGGTCTCTAGAAGGGACAAATGATAGGATCAAGATGGAAGTTTCATAATATGAAGGGAATATTAAACCAGAGGAGTTAATAGATTGGTTGAACTATTTTTTGAATGGAATGTTATGGCAGGGGAAAAGAAGGTGAAATTTTTGTGCACCAAGTTGAAGTGTCATGCCATGATCTGGTGGGATCATTTGCAAAAAGATAGAGAAAAAAAAGGAAAAGACAAAATTAGGACCTCGAGAAAGATGGAAAAAAATTTGTGAGAAAATGTTTTTCCTTGGACTATTCCCAAACCCTTTTTCATATATTTAAAAACTTGAAGCAAAACTTGTCCATTGTAGAGGAACTAAAAAATTAGTTTTACCAGTTATCCATTCATGTGGATCACTAGGAAACTAATGAGCAACTGGCTAGAAGGTATGTGAATTGTTTAAAATTTTCTAGTCAAAATGAAATGAGCATGTATAGGGTTTGTAGTGTGAAAGAGGAATATCAATTATCCTTAAAGTCCGAGGAAAGTCAAAACCAACAATTTGATCAAAGGAATAGTAGATCAAGGATGGGTACATCGTCTGCCTCATGTGGTGGTTTTAACTATGGAAGAGGTGAATCATACCAAGGAGCTGAGAAGTAGAAGATACTTGACAAGGTAACCTAAATCAACCATGAGGAAGAGGATTTAAGAGGGGTAGAGGTGATGGTGGAATATGAGGACCTTATGTGTGTTTTAGGTGTGGTGTAGAGGGTCATCGAGCATTTGAATGCCCAAATTATAACATGCAAGAGCCAAAGAAAGGATAACAACCTAGTTTGAACTTGGTCCAAGCTAAGAATGAAGAAGGCAGAGTTGAATTTGAAGTCTTACTTGATATGGGGGATAGTCTCATGATATAGAGGTCAATGGTGATTCCTGAAGAGAAAAAACAAAGACATAGTAGAGACAATGAATATTCTTGGCTTTGGACGAATATTTTTCAAACTAGCTGCACTTCCATGGGAAAGGTATGTCAAGTTATTATTTATAGTGGCAGTTGTGAAAATATGGTTTCCAAAGATATGGTAGATAAGTTGAAATTACATTGTGAAACATATCCCCATCCTTATCGAATTGCATGGTTCAAAAAGTGGAATGAAGTCACCATTAATAAAATATGTTTGATCAAGTTTTCCATTGGCAAGACTTATAAAGATGAAGTATGGTGTGATGTCATTTCGATGGATGCATGCCATCTATTATTGGGGAGGCCTTGACAACATGACATAAAAGTCATGCATGATGGAGGAAAGAATACCTACACCTTTTGGAAGGATGGATCAAAAGTCATCTTATTTCCCCTTAAGGATGAGAAAAAAGTGAGAATATGTTGTCAGAAAGAGAGTTTGTTAAGTAAACTTAGGAAATAGGATTCTACCATGCAACGATAGTCCAAAAAGGAGTTGTGGAAGACATAAAAATTCCTACTAAAGTGGCCAAGTTACTAGAAGAATATGTTGAGGTTATCCCTAATGAGCTTCCTGAGGGTCTTCCTCCAAAGAGGGATATTCAACATCACATTGATCTAACCCTAGGATCATATTTACCTAATTAGGAAACTTATAGGATGATTCCTACACAACATGCATAGCTCAACCGACAAGTGACAAAACTTATAAAGAAAGGTTTGGTAAGAGAAATCATGAGTCATTGTGTTGTACCAACATTGTTGACTCCCAAAAGGGATAATACATGGAGGATGTGCATAGCTAATAGAGAAATCAATAAAATTACCACCAAATATCAGTTTCCTATACCACACTTGGACGACATGATGGATGTGATAGATGGAGATAAATATTTTAGTAATATTGATTTGGAAAGTGGATACCACCAGATTCGGATTCACGAGGGGCATGAATGGAAAACTTCCTTCAAGACCAGGGATGGACTATATGAATAGATGGTGATGCCATTCAGGCTGTCCAATGCACCTAATACTTTCAGGTGATTCATGATATTGTGCTTCAACATTATATTGGTAAGTTTGTTGGTGTTTATTTTGATGACATCCTAATTTTCAGTAACAACAAAGAAGATCACTTGCAACATTAAAAATTATATTGGATGCATTGAGAAAATATCAAATTTATGAGAACTTGAAGAAATGTAGGTTCCTGGAAGAAATTTTGGTATTTCTAGGTTTTTTCATCTCAACAGAAGGAGTCAAGATGGATTCAGAGAAGGGTAGAGAAATTTTGGAGTGGCCTAGTCCTAAGAGCATAACAGAGGTAAGACGTTTTAATGGTATGTCTACATTTTATCAAAAAATTATTCAAAATTTTAGTAGTGTTGTAGAACCCATAACAAATTGGACCAAAAGAAAGACATTCATGTGGACCAATGAAGCCAATGAAATTTTTAAGTTTCTAAAGAAGAAGGTAACTGAGGTACCCATATTAGACTTGCTAGATTTTGATATAGTGTGTGAGGTAGACAATTTTTCTTCACACATAGTCATTGGATTTTTACTTAGCCAAGTAGGTAGATCAATTGCATTCTTTAGTGAAAAGGTGAATGTGGTAAGAAAGAACTACTCCATATATGATGTATAATTTTATGCAATTGTGAAAGCATTGTGACATTAGAGGAATTATTTAGTGCCAAAAGATTTTGTGTTATTTACTGATCACATTGCATTAAAATATATAGACACCATAAAGAAATTCAACAGCAAAAATGAAAAATGGGTCTCTTTCTTACAAGGCTACACCTTTGTTCTAAAGCACAAATCAAGATGACAGAATCAAGTTGCATATGCTTTGAGTCGACACACTATTATTTTGACAAGCATGGAAAATCAAGTAATTGGGTTTTCTACATTAAAGGATCTCTATGCGTCTAATAATGATTTTTGGGAGATTGTGGAATATTTGAAGAATCCAGTCGCTTTGAACGTGGATCTTAATTAGGGTGAATATTTTATGCAATATGGATACCTACTCAAAGAAAAACAACTATTCATTACAATTGGTTCAATGAGGGAAAATATTATCATATACCTTCACAATAGTGGTTTGGAAGGACATTTTTGAAAGGATAAGATGCTAGCCTTAATAGAAGATACGTATTACTGGATAAATATGAAAAAGGATTATAACCAAGTATGTGGCACAATGTAGGATTTTCCAAATGGCTAAAAGACATTCAAAAAACACAGTGTTGTATATGCCATTACCAGTTCCCACAAGTCCATGGGCAGATCTATGTATGGATTTTTTGTTAAGGCTCCCAAACACATAGAGAGGTAAAGATTCTATTTGTTGATGTTGTTGATAGGTTCTATAAAATGGTTCATTTAATTGCTTGCAAGAAAACTAGTGATGCATTGAGAGTTGCATAATTGTTTTTTTTAGAAGTTATTAGATTGCATGGGCTTCCAAAAACTATTACCTATGATAGAGATACTCAGTTCTTGGGTAATTTTTGGAGGACTTTATGAAATAAAATGGAGACTAAATTATAGTTCAACATTTCCTATCACCCCCAAACAGATGGGAAAACTGAGGTAGTAAATCAGAGTTTGGGAAACTTATTACGAAGCATTGTTCGAGAGAAGCCCAAGTAGTGGGATTTGTCTTTAACTCAATCATAATTTTCCTACAATATTTCAATGAATAAATATAAATGTAAATCTCCATTTTAGGTTGTTTACTGTAGAAATCCTATGGGTGCCTTATATTTGGTGTAGCTACCACTTAGGGATAGGTTCAGTGATGATGGGGAAGCATTTGTAGAACACATTCAATAGTTGCAACAATAGGTGAGACAAAAAATGCAGGCCAATAATGAAAAGAATTTTTTTATAAAAGATGCTCATCAACAATACCAGGTATTCAATGAAGGTGATTTGGTGATGGTTTATTTATGGAAATAATGGTTTCCTAGAGGAACCTACCACAAATTGAAGTATAAGGTCCTTGCAATATTCCCAAGAAAATCAATGAAAATTATTATAAGGTCGATTTACGAAATGATCTTGATATCACCCCTATGTCTAACATTTCTGATTTGTATATCTTCCATGGGGATGATCTAGGTGATGATAGTGAGGAAGAGGTAGATTTGCAATAGGCCATTACGAGAAAGAAAAAGGAAAATATTGTGCATATTTTAGATAAGAAGACCCTTCATACTCAACAAAGCCAATAAAATTGATATTTGGTCCAGTGGGAAGGCATAACACTAGAAGAGAGTACATGGATTATAGAGGGGGACTTATTGAACCTAGTTATCGGTAAGTGGAAACAATTTGAAGGCAATAACTTGTAGGAGTTATGTTATTTCCAACCAGAGGAGAATGATGTAAGGATTTTTCGAGGGTCTTCAATTTTGACTCAGTTATCCGTTTAGGATGAAACTTTACAGCGAGTTGTGTCTTGAATAGTTCATTGTTGTGTCAATACGATCCTTCAATTCGACCATCATTTCAACACTTTCTCGAGGCCAAATTCCTTCATATAAGGCCTGAAATTGGGGTTTTAGTGTTTTTATGAGAATTTTTAAATTTTTAATTATCAATTATCTCTTATTTTATGAACTTAATCAGGAAAGTGAATTGACATACATTGTCTCTTTAGTTAGCTCTTAGTTATTGGTCGTTTTTAGAGTCATGCAATAATTTCCTAAAATTAGTTGTTTTCAAAAATATCATATAGTAATTATAAGGGGTTGAACTTCCATTGTAATAGTTAGGGTGGAGAAGGAATAAAAGATAGTTGTTTTCCAATCTCGTGTGTTTCCATGGTTTTTGGATATTGTGAATGAATCCAAGTTTATTGGTTACATGACTTCTTCCCATGCTCAACAGTGAGCTACAATGAAGACTTTGCAGTAACAAGTCTTCTACCTTGCTACACAATACCTCACTAAGCTTCTCTCCCGAGCTCAGTCTTTTGGTATTCTCCTGGTTCTCTCCTATTGAAACTTTTTAGCACTCATTTATATAGTATGTTGCAAATCTTCTCACTCTCATGCAGAGAAATATTTCCCTATGCTTTGATAGCACTTGACAAAGTCAAGTTCTATGCCTTGATACCACTTGATGAAGACCGATTCTAGGATTCTTGAAAATCATTGATTTCAATCCTTGGACCTATGTGTTATGGGACCAGAGGTGTATTGAATGTTTGTCCATGCAACAATAATTTCAACTCCTCCTCAAACTCACCATAAAATAATCCTGGAGTCTCTTACTCTATCAACTACCATGAATTTCATAGGAACTTCATTTTCTCTCACAGATATCGACCTCCTTTCTATCACCTCATCAATTACTTGAGCACTTAACCTTGGCACTAAATCTACATAGAACCATGGTTGAAAACCACATGTCTATCATATGTCATAATTCCAGTACTGACCCTTCCATCACAACATTGTCCCACTAGATTCCAACCCAATCTGATAGTGTCAATCAAATAGGTCAGAGTACCGAATTTTTGATCTTATCGAGTATCAGGGTTTTCAGGTGTGTCGGGCCACCAGACTGTCAAGTCCTTGAACTTAATACCATTCCAAAATATTTATATAATATCCTTGATCTAGTGATTCAATACTAGTTCGTCGCGATGATCGGCCACCGGGCCATCAGGGAACCCTTCACACTCAGTTTAACAATACGCCCAGGGGGGGTGATAAGACGGTTCACTAATATTGAAGGATAAAAAGGTGGGGAAATATGGTACCTATTTTCAATTATTTTAAACTTGTGTCAAGGGACTGAAGGGATGATACCCTGAGGTCTTGATAGAGAGTTGTGGACCATCGATCCCCACATAAATGAATGACTAGATCTATTCTCTCCATAATTTTTTTCACCAATGGATCACTTTTGATACTACCATGATCAATAGTAGATATTCTCCATGTTTCTATTGCATCCTAAACCTACAACACTCCTTCTTCATTCACACACATTTGACTCAAGGGTTCATGATATTTAATAGATATTTCATACATAATAATAGAAACCCAAATGCAAATAAACACACCATTTTCATTAAGAATCGAGCTAAATTTATAGACAAGGGAGTTCTTAGGCCCTGGCTACTCTCGACATGATTTTACATTATGTCTAGGGCCTCCTCCTTGTGCCAAAATCTTACACTTAATAGAAATGATGCAAAGTGGATCATCTCAGATCCACATATTTCTCCTAAAACCTATAACAATAGTCCTAAAACAACAATTAAAAGAAAAAAACCCTATCATCTACCCAAATGACAAGGCAATCATGTCTTCTCAGCCACATTGTACCTTCTCGAAGCTTCTAGATTTTTACTTCTTTTTTTTTTTGATTGGGGTTCTCCTGCATTAGGTTACAACCTGTAACCACTATGGCATAGTGTCAAAACTAGGCTACAAGCTCCTCTACCCAATGCCAGAGATTACAGGCACAACCTCCAAATATTTGTGTTCCAATAGGTCTAAGGAAGCAATGGATTTCTTCCAAATAATATAGAGGGAAACACAAATCTTGAAAACAAGGGTTTTTAGGGGGGATGAAAATATGATATGCAAGGGGAAAATGGGGCTTGCAAGGATATAAGGAAACTACTAACATAAGGGTGCATTTATTTGATATCTTTTCCTCCATCCCAAGGCTCTCGTTTATACTCCCTTTTGATAGTTGGAGTAGTTATGAATGAGCTACACGAGGTTGGAAACCTATGTAACCCATCAACTCTGCTCGAAATATCAAGATTTTTATTTTTTGAGCCAATTAAACATCTACATGGGTTTCTAACTAGAAAGACACATATGTACATGAGTTTGTTTAAGGAGAGTCACCTACATCAAGAAAAATCGGATTTTTAAAGATACTTTTAGGGAGGAAAAGGGGGATTTTGGTATTGCAAGAAGGGAAAAGGATGTAATTGAGGCCAATGAGTTGTCATGAGAATATGTGGTGTCAAATGACTCTATAACAATTACTCACATAATGAGATATAAATACATTCTAATTCACAATAAAATAAAAAACTAATCATTAATATTTCGTAGTTTTATTAATAATTATGGATATTATATTTATAAATATTTTCATTATAGTAGTGTAAGAAATTAGTTCAATCCTTTGTAATCAATATTACTAAATATTTGACTAATTAAATATCACTGATATAAGAACAAAAATTATATTTTACAAATGAAAATAAAACCAATATATTTATTATTTTTCATGATTAATTAATATATAATATATCTTATACTAAAAAATGGAAGAAGAAAAAAGTTTTTCTTTAATCTATGTTTAGATATATTTTTAATATTTTCATTATAAAATCAAAATATTAAAATAAATAAAAATCAATTAACTATTCAACATTTTAAAAATATTTTCCCAAAGGGGTTGGATCCAATGAGGGATGCTTAACGTGGAGCCATGGGGACACCCTGAGGTAGTGGTCGAATGTGTGGGTGAACCCAAAGATATTATATTAAATGATAGCATGACCCATGATCACATAAGTGGATCAATACCCACCCCCATGTCCTTCAATTTTAATCCTTGTACGGGGTGTTTGGGATGAGAACCAAGCTGGGGTTGAGAATGTTCATAGGGAACAACTGGAGGAGAGGTTATGATCATAGAAGTAGAGGATATGAACATTAGTTTTGAGGAAACTCACATGAAACTCTAGGAGTGTTCATATGGCACAACATCAAGGCCGTATGAGGAGAAATGGAACTAGCCCTGATCCAGGTGGATATCGGTGGCCACCCACCTATTCCACTAGCTCAAAGACCAATTTCCACTTTTGGTATTTTTTTCTTAGTTTTTGGGGTCCTAAACTTCCGGGACATTTTGAGTCCCTAAACAAAATTTTTTAGGCACGCCAAAGTCACACTATGGGATTTAGCTAAAGTGTGATGGAAATATGTGTAGTCCTTGGATAGTTCTTTCCAATGAGATATTGTGTTCCTAAAACGGATATTGTATGCAAAAGTTACAACCTCGGGAAGTTGATGTACTAGTTTACCCCATCGGGGCCAACATGACTTTTGGCGCTTCATCTCATATGGTTAGGTTTTTGGATGTTCGGGGTTTTCTCATTTATTATTTATTTTCAAAAGGGCTTTGGAGCCTCATTGTAACTAGTTTCTTGCGAATGAGTGTAGCTGAAACATCTCTTCTCAGAGATAAGCTACCACCATTCTAGCTCACTTGTGTGCTTTTGTATTTTACAGTATTTTGTATTTTAGACAATCATTAATAGAATATGAGATTTATTATATTACTATGTTCCTTGCCATATATTTTTGTAATTCTGTGTTACATCTCTATTATATCTTTTCCTTCATATCATTCCTAAAATAATCCGGATCAGTGGTATCAAAGTAGTCTTTTCTTTGTCATCCTCAGTGCATGTCGCTAACGAGGTTGGGGTATAGAGAGTTGCGTCTCAAGATTGTATCTCTTGAGGAAAATTTCTCTTTCATGCCCAAGAGACCTTCAATGGTGGAATAAAATAGAGATGAAGGGATAAAATATCTTTTCAAATTGTTTCTCAAGGAAGTCGTGACAGAAGAATGAGATGATGGATAATTTCACCCAGATCCTTCAATGATTGTCGACAACAATGAAGGAACCTTCCACCAAAAATCACTTCATAGATGTGATGTCATTCCAGGTACAAGTTAACATTGATATTCCTTTATTTGAAGGCAAAATAGATGTCTATGCTTTGAAAAAATTGTTAAATATTCTATAGGGTTATTTATCTGTCCACAAATTTTCCAACAGTGAAAAGATCACCTTCGCACTCCTTAAGACCCTTCCCCATGTCAGATATTGGTGGGAGACTTAATGTGAGATTTTTTGGGCCATGACCCACATGGGGAGATTTTTTTGATGCCCTCAAGGAACAATATTACCCTGTTGGAAGTTATGATAACCAATATACGAGATGGACCCCACTGCACCAAGAGAGGGGAAAAATGGTGTCGTATTTCAAAAATACTTTCCATACCATGCACATCAATATGGGTATCAAATACTCCATGTGACATTTGGCCCTAAAAAACTGTGTGGATCCACACATGTACATCCAAACCAAAATGGAGTTTCTATGCATCTCATCATTGGGATCCACTTATCGATATGCTATCAAAATCGAGCAGAAATTCAAGTAGTAAAACAAGTGGGAGTTTGGGTCTATAAATATGCAACAACCAAATTATGGTAATGGTGGCCCTAACTCCCATGTCAAAGGATAGATAAAGTTTGGAAAACCCCAACATAACCAACCCAAGCCATCAACAAATAAGGGTAATGGGAATTCAAAGAAGGACACTAGAAAGTGGTGTGAGTTACACAAAATCCCTTGGAAAAAAATTGATGAATGTCGCTCCAAACAATAATTGTTAGATGAGATGAAAGCCCCATGGTCAGATGATGACTCAGACTCTGATTTAGAGACAGAAAATAAAATACATATTATTAATGAAAAACCTAGTGTCACCATCTCTACCACAAAGGTCCATCAAAAGGAACCAAAGGATCCTAAAGAAGGGGAACATATTTTCCACTCACAGATGTGGGTGAAGGGAACCCCACTCCATTTAATTGTTGACAACGGTAGCTAGAATAAATTTATCTCAATAGATATTTTCAATAGGTTAAGCTTGAAAACGATGCAAAATCCTCGGACATACACCATTGGTTGGCTCAACGAGGGATGAGACATCCACGCCAGCAAACAATGTCGCCTGCACTATTGCATCAAACCCTTCAAGGACAAGGTATTATGTGATGTTTCCCCACTTGAAGTTGTGATTTTTTTCTAGGAAAACCATATATGTGGAAGCATCAAGTGTTTTACGAATCTAGGCCATGCATTGTCATTATTACTTTGGGAGATCAACTCTACAGGGTATCGGAGGCAATCGCAAATACCACGGTCTCTTTGATATCTATGAAATAGTGTAGAAAGGTGGCTTCTCAGACCAGGATATTTTTCCTTTGTATGGTTCAATGGAAAGGTGAATGGAAGGTCACTGCAACCTCCAAAACCTCTACACAGGGTATCTCTACTCAACAACAATAGGTGGATGGAATAGTCGAGGAGTACAAAGACATATTCGCCTCACCTACTGGGGTGCCTTTGCACTGTTAGGTAAAACACTCAATTTTTATTTGACACATGAATATACTCTACCTAATGGCCCTATATACAATTTTTTTTTTATGGAGAATGAATAAATCAAATTCCAGATCCAAGAGATAAGTATGAACGGACACATTAGATCAATATCCTAAACTTGTAGGAGCCCAATTGTTCTATAATAGAGGAAGGATGAGACATGGTGATTTTGTATTGATTATAAATCCCTTAAAACTATCATAGTCAAGAACCGGTACCCAATTACCCATATTGATGATCTTCTCGATCAGCTCAAGGGAGCCAAGTTTTTTAGTAAGATTGATGTGAAGTCAGGTTACCATGAGGCGTCCATTGAGCAAACTGATGTGTGGAAGACAACCTTCAAGTCCAAAGAAGGCCTCTTTGAGTGGTTGGTCATGGCTTTCGGCTTGACTAATTCCTCGAACACATTCATGTGTATTATGGATGATATATTATGACCATTCACAAACTCCTTTGTGTTTTTATATTTGGATGACATCCTCGTCTTCAACAAAACTTGGGAGGAACATTTGGAGCATATTTAAAAGGTATTAGGAACCCTACAAAAGAACAAGTTATATGGAATTTTTTATAACTGTTCCTTTGGCATGCAAAGAATCTAATATTTGGGATACATCATGGGTTATCAAGGTGTACATGTGGATCTAGCCAAGATCCAAGTCATCCATGATTGGCTGACCTAAAAAACAATGAACGAGCTTCGCAACTTCTTGGGCTTTGTTAACTTCTACCAGAGGTGTGTGTTGGGATTCTCTCATATCTCTTGGGCCCTAAGTTTGTGTGGTATGTGCCCCATCAGAAAGAATTTGAGGATCTTAAATCTTTCCTCTACTTAGCACCAATCCTCATTCTACCAGACCTGCAATGAACATTGAGATTGAGATATATGCTTCAAATTATGCTATCAGTGTAGTCCTCACTTGGCCTCCACTTCATATATCCTATCATAGGGAAAATCTATCTGATGTTTTTCAAATATAGAGAAACTATGACAAAGAGATGTACTCCATTATGAAAGGATGTTGACAATGGAAGAATTACATTCTGGGGAAGGAAACAATCATTTACATTGATCAAAGACCTCTACAATTCATGCAGACACAAGGAAAGTTACAAAATGACCTCCATCAAAAGTGTTCCATATACCTGCAACAATTCCACTTGAATATAAAGTACAAGAAGGGTAGCACCAACCATGTCATAGATTGGCTTAGTCGACCCCTGATGGCAGTTCTAGCCATAGTTCTTAACTCTTGTTGACATGAGACATCTAGATGGCCACCATTATACAATAATGACCCTGATTTTGTTACTTTTTATCAGACATTGAGAACAGGAAAAATAGTTCCCAACTTTGATCTCCAAGATAGATTATTATGCCATCTGAGTCATCTGTGTGTTCCTTAAAGAGAGTGTGCAAATATTATCTAGGAATCTCATTACAACTGGGCATCGAGACATTTTGATGTATAAAAGATAGTGGCAATAATGAAAAATAATTTTTATTGGTTGAAGATTTGACAAGATGTTCGAAATTACATCAGATCCTACACTGCTTGTGCTATTGCTAATCCCGCCATCAAGAAATAGAAGCTATACACCCCTCTTCCTACTTCATATAGGCCTTGGTAGTCCATCTCCATGGACTACATGTCCATTCTACCTTCAACCAAGAATGTGAGTGACTGTGTCTTCGTGTTCATTGATCAATTCTCGAAGATGGAAATTTTGGCACCCTGCAAAAAGAGCATCACAATCAAGGCCACCGCCAATCTCTTCTTCACACATGTTTAGGTTCATTTTGGGACACCATAAAATATTATCTCTGATCTATACATTTGATTCCTTAGCACCTTTTGGTCCATCCTATGATCAATGATGGAAACCAAGCTGACCAAATTGACTTCCTTCCACCTACAAACTGATAGACAAACAAAGGTAGTAAACAGGATAATTTTCCATATCTTGCGAATGTATAATTCCATAAATCCACGCACATGGGATGAAATCCTTCCTTACACTCAACATAAATACAAAATATCCCTCAACAACTTTATTGGCCACAACCCTTTTCAGGTGTGTTATGGGTTCCAACCATTGCCCCCATTAACATAGATTTTTCCATTGCAACCACATAGGAAGAATCCTCCCATGCTTAGATAGAGGCTAATCGGGTAGCTAAATTTGTTGAACACATCCAGCATGTCAAACAAAAATTTAATGATATTGTGTAGACAACCAATGCCAAGTACAAACAATGCCATTATCAACATCGGGTACAACACAAATTTCAAGTGGGAGATAAGGTCTAGTTGCATTTGTAGAAATAGTGCCTCACAGGACCCCATCGAAAGATGCACCCACTATGATACGGGCCTTACACCATCACCAAGGTTGCGGGTGATATTTATTTTGAATCAAGTATTCCTACTTTCCTTGGCTTGCACCCGGTATTTAATGTGGAACTTCTCCGACCATATTTTCCACCTCTCCTGGAAAATTCACATGCAACTGAGCAGTTTCCCCCTAAGACACTCAATCCTTCCTGCATTGAAAAAGAGAAATTTGATTGAATCGTGGACAACAAGACAAAGGACAACCTCCAACAGAGTATCAAACTCTATCAGTTCATCAAAGAATGGAAGTTTCTTCATCAACAAAAGTGACTCACGAGGAATCAGGTTCAACAAAAGTTTCCTCATCTGATGCAAGCACTTGATGAAATAGATACCATTTATTCCTAAGGGGTAAGGAATGATTTAGGTGGATACCATTGGTCACGCACCTATTCCACTAGCTCAAAGACCAATTTCCATTTTGGTAGTTTTCTCCTATTTTTTTGGGTCCTAAACTTCCAGGGCCATTTTGAGGCCCTAAACAAAGATTTTTGGGCATGCCAGAGTCACACCATACAACTTAGCCAGAGTGCGATGGAAGCATGTGTATTCCTCGAAAATTTATTTCCAATGAGTTATTGTGAGCCTAAAACAAATATCATATGAAAAAGTTATGACCTTGGCAATTCGATGTACCAACGTACCCCATCGAGGCCCACATGACTTTTGGTTCTTCATTTCCTAGGGTTAGTTTTTTCCTAGTGTTAGGTATTATCATTTATGCTTTATGTTAAAAATCCCTTTGGAGCCTCATTGTAACCATCTTCTTGTGAATGAGCATAGTTGACACATCTCTTCTCAGAGATATGCTACCACCATTCTAGCTAGCTTGTGTGCTTTTACATTTTACAGTCTTTTGTATTTAAAAAAATCATTGATAGAATATCAACTTTATTGTATTATTGTGTTCCTTTCCACATCTATGTGTAATTTTTTGTGATATTTATGTTATATCTCTTCCTTCATATTGTTCCTAAAATAATCCATATCAAACCCTCCCTCCGTAACGATTGGGTTAAATGCTATTAACTAGTGACTACCACTAGCCTTCCATGAGATTCATTAACCTTGGATCAATAGAAAAGTGGATGAGACAAAAAAAATTTGTGAAGATTTGTAGTAAGATAACTTACCAGAAGAAACATCAATGATTTCCTAATAAATATTTGGGTTCAACAGTTCTTGGAGGGACCATGGGTTTCCTAGATTGGTGGGTGGGTCGAGACTCATCCCTGATGTGTGAGGGTTAATATGTGGTTTTGTATAGGATATTCAGAAGTGATGGAACCACATCAAGGGTACCTAAGGGGGTATCACCAAGGAGGTATCTTGTCAACAAGTCCCTCATCTCTCCATCTTGGAAATTACCTTGCTGTTATAAGGGTTCAACATGAAGCGCATGATGCAACAACCACCTTTATGGACTCCACTCATCCATGTTTCCAAGAACATTTGGGAGAGGGAGAGGAAGCAATCAACATGCAATGAAGAATGAAACAAACTAGGAGTTGGAATATGCAACGATCTACTGGATTCTAGATGTAGGGATGACTCCTACTAGAGAAACAAAGTATTGAAAGATGGTGGAGCTTTACTGGCACATCAAGACCCTCCTAAGATAAATGTTTTAGATCCATAAGGAAGTGAACAATACAATTTATTTGAATTTGGAAGAACTCAACCTATTTCTTCGAGAATATCTCACCCATTTTCCATCATCCAACACATCAATGACGACCTCAACCCTGAAAAGTACAACCCATTTGGCCCGAGAGAAAACTCATGACCTGTCTGTGATGCCTATTTCTTAGTTGTTGTAGGGGCTAGTCAAACCTGTTGACTAGACTTGATGGTCAACTTAGACTTGTCAGTTGAATGACATAGTTATAAGTAGAAGTCGATCAGAGTCCCTGCTAACTGATCGACCCATGAAGTTAAGCAGTTACAACTTCTTGTTAGGGGTATAAATTGATAGGCACATGAAGGCTCATATAGCTTCATGGGAGATGATATCTGTAATTGTTCTGTACTTTCTATTATATAATAAAAGGACTCTTATTTGGGTTCTCATTACTTATGTATGTCTATATGTCTATGTGTATGCATCTCTATAATGGCTATGTAAGGTTCTACTGGTAACACTCTCTACCTTCCCTTATATTAAAACATTGGTTCCATTGCTAATAGTACTGAAATTGGGCATGTAGAAGTATACATAAATGATAAATAAACAAGACATACTTGAGTGGTGGGAGTGCAAAATCGAGAACTACATCAAAAACTACGCAAGAAGGAATAACCTCTCTCTAGCCGAATTAAGATCGCAGTTCTTTTCATAAACGCACAAAATATTTCTTGAAGCTACCCTAGAAGCATTATTTCATCACATCAGCATATCAAGTAATGCGCAGATTGACACCTGATGAGGATTTATGCCTAAAATTGACGAACGAAGGAGGAATGAACCTACGCGAATGGATCAAATGAATTATTGAAGATTATATTTTGGAACAAGTTGTGGAAGATTAGATGTCCCTAGAAACAATAAAAGAAAAGTTCTACACCAAATTGCATGATGGATTTTTCTGCACCGTTCCAACACTTCTTAAAAAATTCCTTCTTGAAAAGGGATTTGGTGACATCCTCGAATATCGACCAAGACTAGGCACATCGTTACCGAATAACAACTTCCAAGAAAGAGACGATAGGTGGGAATCATTTATTGACGCAAAGTGAAAAGATACAAGAGAGGCATGGGATTACTTCTTGAAGAAATAAACATGGCCAATGCTCCCAACTTAGAGTAAGTTGGTTCAGAAATGGGGGGTCGGTCGAGATTGTGAGATGTCATCAAAACAATAAGTAGTGTTTCCCAAGTGAGATGTCATCAAAACAATAAGTAGTGTTTCCCAAGCCCAAATTTTGTCGAGAGGAAAACACGCCCATAAGCAATCCGTGGATATCCAAAAAATAGAATGGGACAATAGACAACAGAAATGAGAATAACTTTTTAACCAATGGAAGAATAAAAAGTTGAAAATAAAGATGCCAGGGGAGGGTCATCCAATCAAAGCGCATGAAAGTTTTGAGTCAAACACATATCGACTAGAGTTAGCAACAACAACAGTCGCGGTGGCAACCAACAGATATAGTGAGACACAATTGAAACTCCATCAACCGGTCAATGAACCAAAAAGTATGGACTATGAATAATCTGGACAAGCTTTATGTACGTCTCCCGCACTATAAACTAGTCCAAGCATAAGATATTTTCTTCAACAAAGGATAAATATCGATGACCATTTCATAAGATTATGGTATAGAACAGAATACCTGGGAAACCTATGACACACACTGATTGTCGAGCTTGAATAAAATGAAGTCGACAAGATGATTACTCAAATAAAAGACCTCACCGAATCGACCCCCCTGCCACATCTAATCTCTACATAAGAAATTAACTATAATATGTAAATGATGAAACCATTGGCACAACAGTTTGTTGAATACAAAGATTAAATTTCCCAAATTGAGGATGCATATTCCATACTCAAGAAGAAACGACTATTCCTTGAGTATCATCCTTCACCAGAAGAAGAAAAAACCAGACCAAAATATTCAACAGCTCAGTCGAAAGGAGTAGTAATTCAAGCACCAAGAAAACCAAGTGTCTCCTCCAAGAAATTCAAAATGGGACTCAATCATATCGCCGTCTACGAAGGTGAAGAAGACCCAAAACACCATTGGTTTGTATGTGAAAAGTTTTGGGAGGCAAATGATATTACAGACGAAGATAAGAAGATGGTGCAATTCAGAGCTACATTACACCATCACGCCTTAACCTCATTCATGAACTACACTGAAATGTAAACTCATTCAAAGGCAGAAATAAAGAATGATTTTCTAACATTTTTTAAAATACAGGACATCACACATATAGTAGCACAAAATCTAAAGGAAATCAAGAAAATACCACGTGAGTTGGTAAAAGAATAGGAAAAAATATTTAAATACCTCTTAAGTCAAATCTCGTCGATGATCGATCGAAACCTGATACTCCAGTGGTATGTAGTTGGGATACTTCCAAGAATTATATCTTCATTACGCCTATATAAGATAACCAACTGCAAGAACACATTAGAAAATGCACAACGATTCAATTCAGATGACAATATCCTGTCGACTTCCTCAATGACGTAAATACTTGAGGAAAAGATAGAACATTTGCAACAAAATTCAAAAGTCTAACCATCTGAAGCAATGAAATATGGTGCACCACATGCACCTAGGATGGACACACAAAAGATAAGTGTTCCCTAACTAAGCGCACACAAACAACAGACCTCCACAGAGTACAAGCCCATAAATACTGTAACATATGTGAACTTTTAAATGATCATAACATACAAGATTGTCCACACAATCTAAAAAACACCAAGTGGTGCCACATCTGTGAAGCTTCCAATCATCGAACTTCAGAATGCCACCTAGATGCAAGAAATCCAAATAATATACAAATTGTCTACCACATAGAAACCACTGACCAAACAAACAACTATGGTTGAAGAGATGATTATTTCGATGGTCGTGGTCAATGTCAAGGAGTTCGATGTGGATTTGGTGGTCGAGGTCAAGATTTTGGACAACCATATTGTGCTAATTTCTGGAAAAATGATCACGATAGCACAAACTTCCCTAAAAAATATAGGATTGAAATGAAGTTCTCCAACATATACAGCATTGGAGATCACTCTCTAGAAGACTTCCCGACAATGCCCAACAAAATTATACCTAGGAAGACTGTGAACCTACTAAATGAAGTATCTAAAGAAGATGTAAGGAACTCTAAGAATATACATATTATTATAAGGTTAGGTGCGGGATGCGACATCCATACTCCACCACAAAAATATCAAAGAAAAAAGGCTAACATTTTTCCAAACCCAAATAAGGAAGAGAAAATAATGAGAGAAGCTCTTAAATTCTTCAGGAATGCAACAAACAATCAAAAAAATACAAGAAGTCAAGATGAAGACATCATCCAAGAATTTTTACAACAACTCAAAGAAAAACAATCGATGGGGAGGCTATTGGACCTACTCAATATACTACGAGAATTCAAATATGGTCAAAAACCAACAAAGGATGCAAATCATCTCCCTTACAACAACAATGATTATGATCCATGAATCGACTTGGAAATTGAAGGAATGATGGTCAATCAGGTGGTAGTTGATTTTGGTTCACATGTTAATATGTTTCCAAGAGGAACATGGATACGAATGGGTTGACCCAACATAGCACCCAAAATGAATTATCTTAATCTAGTTGATCATAGATTAATAGAACCAATCAGAATACTAAGAAATTTCAATACAAAAATTATGGGAATACCAACTTTGGTTGACTTTGAATTGATCAACCTTGTTGAAGGAATTCCAGCATACACAACTCTTGTTGGTTGGCCATGGGGTCGACGAATGAAAAAAACTATCTTCCTGGAAAGAGATAGAATCAAATTAAAAGGAAGCGGGAGAAAAATAATTATTCCCCTAGATCTAAAGGAAGGAAAACCATGGATGGAGTCATGGGATGAATATCAAGAAGCCATATGTTTATATCAGATAAATAATGAACAAAAATACTATATAGAACTGACCATAGAAGGATAAATTTTAAGACAATCTCCCATGTCAGTCGGACATAATTCCAACTCTTCCCTATACAACAGGAAGATAGAGAACTATGAAGCACATGCAACATATTGTTGTTCTATCAAAGTTATTCCAAAGAAACATATTAAGACATGCTATTCAATCCATGTTGTACCAAAATTTTATGAAAATATATCTCGACAAACTCCCACTCAAGTTCCAATAGACATTCAGATAAGAAAACCTTGTGATACAATGAATGACATACCCTGTCGACTCATGTGGAAGAGGTAGTAAGATCCATAGGCAAGCAAGGAAGAACACAAAGTCTTGTAGAAACTTTCATAGAAAATGTTGCAAGATGGTGGGAAACACATTCCCCCCGATTACAAACATGGATGAATGTGTTGACATACTTCGTTGAAATATTCGACAATAAGAAACTATGAAAAGATGCAAATATTACTACATTCAAACTTGGCTACGACCCAGTAGAGCATATTCAACATTGTGAAAGAGAATGTCGAATAATTGGATACAAGGATGAAAGGGTATGGCCCCATATGATCCCAAGTACATTAGACAAAATACCAAACAAATGGTATAAAATTGAAGAAGGTTGCGGTCACACCTCTAACTAGGCCGAAATCAAAATAGATTTTTTCCAAGACTTCGAATTTAATCTCATAGAGGATAACTTGAAAGACGCAGTAAACCAAATAAAAATATTTTAAGAAATTCCTTTA